>PVKA01042011.1:0-17686 GCA_004027165.1 Ctenomys sociabilis
TTTCTCTAAATCTCAGGAAAGTCATTTTAAGAACAATTTAGAACAGATGTTCAATTCTGTCTAGTATTTCATGATTTTTACTAATGAAGATTCCAAAACCTTTGTCTCAAGGTTTCTTTCATTTCCACATTACTAAAAATTGCCTCTTCCTTGATTGAAGTAGCATTTTCCCTTCTGGTTCATCAGTGGGAAAAAATGATGCTTGTTGAGTATAGAAAATTAGGAGGATACAGAAAAATGCAAGAACACTTGAAATTACAATTTTTTCTACTATACTTAATATTTGACATATTTTTAAATTTGTGTGTTAATCATAGATGTAAATTTATTATTCCTTTGTGTTTTTAATTTTTTATTTTTTTTCTAGATCATTTTATTCATTAGGACATGCTTGTAGTGCATAATGGTTACATTTCTTGTTAGTTCTTTTTTTTAACCCCTGTTCCATACTGCATTCATTCCGAGAGCAGGAATACTGACATTTACCAGGCTTTCTGTGCTGTGAAGATACTGCCTGAGAAACTCAGGTGTGAGTCTCTGCACTCATGTTTTGATTTCATCTACGGTAAAGTGCAGATGATACATGGAAATCTCATTGTCGCAGTTCACATATGCCTCATTTTCAGTGGTCCTGATTTTGGTTTTGAGATTTACTTAAGGTAAACTTGCTTTTTCTAGCATGTAAAAATAACTTGTTATTTGAACCTTGGTGTTATTTCTAATGTAATTATTTGAAACTTCTAATAAATTTAGTTTGTTTCTTTATTTTAAACAGAGTTTTCTTTCTTTGATCCTAATGATGCATCCTGCCAGGAAATTCTCTTTGATCCCAAGACTTCGGTCTCAGAACTATTTGCCATCTTAAGACAGTGGGTTCCTCAGGTCCAACAAAACATTGACATTATTGGAAATGAGGTAAAGAAAAGTTTTTACATTTTAGGTTTTGCATTGTTAGGATTGTTAATGGTGTGTGTACCTCCTCTCTGTCTTAATGGAAAGATAATGAAAGTGGAACCGTTCAAAAGTTTTTTTTTTTCTTTTTATTTATTTCTAGCCTTCCCTCCCTCCCTCCCCCTCTCCTCCTCTCTTTCTATTTCCAATTTTTTTGGAGCAGGGAGGGGTATTTTTTATATATCACATCTTTCCTTATACAATTAATTTCACAAACTTTGAAGCTTGAAGGGATTTGATTCACTTTATGTTCTGTCTACACTTCTGGGTAGTTTTATAAAGATGTAGGTTTAGTACAATTTTCAAACAGTATCTGATTTTTGAGGAGAGATTTCTGACCAATATGTTATATTGTGGGAAGGAAGCACTTACATGTTTTTCAAATGTCATTATACCCACTGGGGACATTCTTACTCACCTTTCAGAGAGGAACATATTTGGAGTAACTTGCTGTAATCTTTTAACAATTTCCTCTTGTCTGGTGACAAGTTCAGTTTCCATAGTTGTTGGGTGCAGTGTTAAGGATAATTCAGATAATGTGAACTAGCTTGCCTTTCTCCAGGGGTTTGGACGTGATGGTAGTTTAGCAGTTGTGTTATTAACCATGTTTTCTTCGGTTATCTTAGATTCTTAAAAGGGGCTGCAATGTGAATGACAGAGATGGATTGACAGATATGACTCTTTTGCATTATACTTGCAAATCTGGAGCTCATGGTATTGGTAAGTATGTGGCATCCTCTTGCTTACTTGGATCACTTGCATTTATGCTTAAATAATCTCAGTATATGTTGGAGACCCTGGAGGGCACTGAGCTGACAGGATAGCCAGAATAGTGAGGTCCTTCAAGACCTGGTTTCCTTTTCTCAGGGAAGTCTTTGTACCCTGTTAGTTCCTCTCACCTTTTCAGTAGCCTGCTTAATACTTCACCGGGTGGAGTAACTGGTGATAGCCTGGAGCAGGGATGGTGGACCTAGGGCACGTGTGCTGCAGCCAGCTGTTGGCTGTCATTGGAAGCTCTAAGACACCACCATCACTGCCCTAGAATCTTCCTGACGGCTTACAGCAAGGTCAGTTTAAGGTCAGTTTTCAGGTTTAGTGAGACCCCCAGATTCCAGGCTTTTCGCTGTGAATGAATATTCTCTTATGTGTATATTTTCTAAAACTGGAATTTGTCTTGTGCACTATCATTGTATAAACCTCTCTCTCTTAAGCATGTTTTGTGATCATCTCTTCCTGTTTTAAGTTTGATACGGGCTCTTACTGGTGGTGAAGGACTTCTTTCTCCCCAGTGAAATCCATCATGGACTGATGTTTCTGTAAACTAAAACAAAATGAATTTATAATATAAAAATGAAAAAAGAAAAAGCCCAAATACTTTTTAAAGGGTATAAAGTTACATTTTGCTTCAATGGAAGAAATAATCAATGAAGGAAAAAAAAAAAGAGTTGCAAAAAGTACAGACAGACTGCAGTTTGGGACTGGGAGCGTTGACAGGCTTTAAGCAGCACCAAGGTGGCACCTTGTTTTTTAATGGCTTGTAGTACAGTAGTCCAAAATGGGGCTATTTCAGTTTAGCTAGTTTTTATTGTATTTTAGGTTTCAGAATTTTATTCATAATAAACAATACAGTTAGTAACATCCTTACTGAATAGTGTTTGTTCATATTCCTGCATATGATTATCTCTTTAGGATATATTCCTGAAAATGACATCTTTGAGGCTTGAATGTGTAGTCAGCTTTATTTACTGTAGCTTTTTAAATGGACTGGGAGATGGCCATCCAGTGGTACCTGAAATTTGTACTAAAGAAAAATAATTTAGGAAATTTTCTTTAGGTGATGTTGACACAGCTGTGAAGTTTGCAGCTCACCTTATTGATCTAGGAGCAGATGTCAGTTTGCGGAGTCGCTGGACAAATATGAATGCTCTGCATTATGCTGCCTATTTTGATGTCCCAGAAGTTATAACAGTGATTTTGAAGACATCAAAACCAAAAGGCAAGTATTGCCAGGTTACCATAGATACAAGCATTAGTAGTGGCATAAAATTTATAGTTTAAGATTTTTTTCTTCAGTAGTATGTCTTGTTTTGTGGACTTTCCTGCTCATTTTATTTCTGAGATAGTTTAGAATTTCATTATTGAAGATTAATTGCTATTCTTTCATGAAAAGCTTATTGCAGATTGATATAAAACAAAAAAATGTGTGTTCTTGGGTTTCCCTATCTCAGTGAATTCTCCAGTATAACATAAATTTTATGTGTAGTTGATTCTATTTGCTTTATAATTCTTTTGACTTGCTTGGGTAGCCAGGAATTGAACAATAAAGCTTTCAGAAATAAGCATCAAAATAATAAAGGATATTTCTTTTAGATGGCCTTTATTTCTGAATTCCCCGCCCCCCAATACTGGGGACTGAACTCGGAACCTTAAGCTTGCCAGGGAGGTGCTTGTGCCACTGAGCTATATCCCCAGCTCTATTTGTGAATTCTTGTGATTCAACTTAAATGATAAAATTCTGAAGATCTAAATCCCTGAGCTGGCACTTTAGCTTTCTGTCTCCTACGGGGTGTCAATTTTCTTCTGAGAAAAAATGGGAGCAGGCAAAGAGAGCATTCTGTTAAAATAAAAATAAACTGTACACTAAAAGACATGTTTTAGAGATTCAGCAAACATCCCAGAATGATGTTTTCTAAGCTCTGATTTATATAATTATCCATTTTTTCCTTTAAAACACTCCCTTTCATTTTTGTCAATGGTAGTAGCATGTCTTCAGCAATTTGAGCAAGTCTGACCTGTCTGGGTTGCTTGCGGTTGTGGGCCGAGCACACAGAGTTGGGTGTAGATTAAGGACAGGTTTCCAGGATCCGAGGCATATTAGATCCTTGTCATAGAAAAATTCAGAGTGGTGTTCCCAAGACTGGGGGATGACACATTGAAAGCCTAAGAACATCCTTAGAATTGAAAGATTCCCTTTCTTAGTATGAAGTTCAAATTTATTTGTTGAATAGAATATTATGAATGAATATATATGTAAACATTTAATCTGTAATGGTGTGGAAATTTGGCATTGTTTTTCCTGGTATGTGGTTTGCCAGTCTTTTTCTGGAAAGAGCCAGATAATAATAAAATATTCTGTACTTTTCAGGCTGCTCCGTCTCACAGTTGTAGTGTAAAAGTAGCCATAGAGAACTTGTCAGAGGGTGAGCGTGCCTGAGTAAGATAGACTGTGTGGATTTGGCCCAGGAATCATAGTTTTCTGATCCCTGACCTGACCCTGCTACCACACTGTACCGCATCTTGGCGAATGTGCAAGAGACTGCCGGAGAGGACAGGATGCTAGTTCCTTTTACATGTAGGACTTGTTATCATTTATTGCTTGTAATCTAGCTTAATTTGTGATAGCTGGGAAACTTAGGCTAGTATGACTCTATAATGAATTTTATTATACTAGGAAAATGAGTAACTGATTATTTTGGCTAGGTTGTAATATAAAAATTTTGTTTCATGGTGAAATAGTTTCTGGTGAGTTGACTTAAGCCAACTCTACAAACAAAAATCTCTTATCTCCTTTTAAAGTATAATGGATAAATTTAAAATCTTAAATAGTTAAATCTTAATCTTATACTTCCTGTTTAATAGCAGATGTGGATGCCACTTGCAGCGACTTTAATTTTGGAACGGCTCTGCATATTGCAGCATATAACTTGTGCGCAGGTGCTATAAAATGCTTACTAGAGCATGGAGCAAACCCCGCATTCCGGGTAAGAGATTGAAGTAAAGGAATTTAAAAAGCTTTGTATTATGTCCAAGTAGAGCTGAATTTGGATGTTGTTATTCACAGACTAACTCTTGGATGAGCAAGAATCTTTATGTGTTTGAGGAGTATGTTGACATTCTTACCTTTAAATTTAAGGCCTTATAGTAACTTCCAGTCCTCTTACATTAAGTTCTTTTTTTTTTTTTTTTGTATTTTAGGGAAGAGTCTACAGGGTGTTCAGGGTCTCACTACTAGATCGGACCTGTTTTAGCCTCCCAAGAGCTGGCACCACCACACCCAGTCTTAATTGCCATCTTAGCGCACCCAGGGATTGAACCCCTGGCCCCTGTGCTTCCTTGCAGGTGCTTTAATCTACTGAGCTATTTGGCCAGCCCTTTACATTAAATTCTACAAAACTCTTATTCAAGAAAGTAAAGTCCTCCTTAAAGTGTCATAATCTTGGAGTTTAAGTGTTTTTCTGTTAGACTTTCAATATATTTATGAAAAGTTAGCTGTTAAATAGACATATATTAAAGTTATGCTTTTCTGTGACAGCATACTTTAAATTCTTTTGAAAAGAAAATTTATCCCTAAAGAATGACAACCAGATGCAAAGTTAAGATAAATTCACTTTTAAGAATTGAGGACATGCTGAGGCAAGAGGATTGCTGTGAGTTTAAGGCCACCCTGGACTACTTAGTAAGACCATGCCTCAAAGAAACAAACAATCAAACAGTAAGCCTTTGAAAGCACAGTCAAAATGTGAGTCAGCAATTACTCTTGGGCCCCATGTTGATAGCAAACAGTGTTAGAAGAAAACTATATATATGGAATACAGCTTAGTGTGAAGGTCCTGGGTTCAATCTTTAGTACTACAAAAAAGGAAGAAAGAAAGGAAGCAAAAGAAAACGGAAAGTAACGAAGAGAAAGGAATTCCATAACTAATTATGAGCCTTATTACTGTTATTTTGTTATTGCTACTATTACTTTGCTTTCTTAATAGAAGTTTAGGTTGCTAAAGTTTGTATAAAATAACTGAGGTGTGTGATTGGCTCTTAAAACTGAGGATCTAACAAAGCTCTAAAGTTAAAATATCCATAAAATATGGCTTCCTAGTTATCAGCACGTACATTCATCCCTCTTTTCTAGAGAGTACACTTATGACAGTGTATATATTCATTATATTTTGTATTTTTCTTTGACATCTGGTGTTAAAGTAGTCCATTACTAGAAATCTGATAGCATGTAGTCCCTCTGTTATTTTATTTTATTTTATTTTATTTTATTTTAATTTTGTTAAACTACAAATGTCAATCAGACAGTTTCAAGACACCTTAACAAGACAGATTCGATAAATTAATACATTGCAAACTGTTCTCATAATGTTTTGGTATTGTACAAGGTGCATACATGATATTATATTTACAGATATTATTTTAGCAGATATCTCTTATCAGTGAATTAAGAGTGTAGCTGCTTACTTATCTTATTTTTTATACCTGAATTATATCAAAAATTCAATAATTATTTTCCTAGTGTATGACTGTAGTACTAGAAGCCGACATAATATCTTGTACAACCACCATTAGTGCAGATCTTGCCTAGCATAGAATTATGTAGAAGCACAGCGTTATCAATCCCAACTGTACTGTCTATACACACACATCATGATTTTTTCTTTCTACACCCCTTCCTTTGCCTACACCTGTCAAAGGTGGGCACTCCATTGTCATTCCACTAACTTAGGTGCTTGAACTCGACACCACAATCCAACACAGTCAGCATTCTACAACAATAGTGAGTTATTCAAAGAAGTTGTCGACCATAGGCATTTACAGCTCAGCTTAATATTATGGCCCCACGATGTACACTTCATTTTTATACTTTTCTGCTGGATGGTTAAGACCTAGATAGATCAAGACTTGTATACCAACACATGAACTTAGGATCAAACCAACTTAAAATATGTGGGATGCTTGCAAATGTATTCTAAAATCTTCATTCTTTCATCTGAATTGATCATTTGAAAATTCACCAGTGGGGCAGCAAAAGGGAAGTGGTAGAGAACAAAAGAAAAGAAATCTGTTAATGCTTGACTTGTTATAATAAAAGATAATTAAAACCTGGACTCTTCCTCATAAAAGTGTAAGGCTTTTGATTACAGAGAATAAAAAGAGAAGCTGTGGGGGAAGAACAGCGCTGAGGGGAGAAAGGCAGAGAGTCAGGGTCAGGTGTGGGTGGTACGGCTCAGTGTGTTCTCTCTACCGGACGTCATGAAAGTGACGCAGGGGAGGGAGTCATCAGTCTCTCTACACCTGAGTTTCTATTAGGCACCCTGGAAATCTCAGTAATCTTTGGTTTTGTTTCTGCAACTGTAATGTAAATTCCTAAGGAGCAGGTATTCTGATTTGTTCACAAGCTTTTTCTTGATGTGAGAACTGAGTGAGATAATTTTAATGACGGGGCTTTAATTAGAGAAACACCATGTTAATGAAGCAAGCCGTAAATGGCTATTTTAGCATATCTCGTGATAAATCTCAGAATATGGTCTCTCCTTTATGGTGAGAACAGAACTGTTTTCTTGATGGCAGCCCAAATTTCAGAACAAAGTATAGTTTCTGTCTCTGAAATTTGAATTACTATGTGAGTGGATAGGAGGCTGAGGCCTCAGAGAGCTGAGGTAGCAGCTGTGGCACAGGCGTATACTCATGTCCTTTAACGATGGGAGTGTGTTCTGAAAAATGCATTGTTAGACATTTTTGTCCTGTGTAAACACTATGGAGCATGCCTGCATAAACAGAAACAACTCCTGTGTCGCTAGATGATACAGTCTACGGAGAAGGCACTGTTGTTCTGAGGTCCCTTGTTGGCTGTAATTGTACCTGGCACTGGGGAGCTGATGGATTCTAGCTTGTGCTTCCGAGCTTGCCTTCTCTCCGCTGTGCAGCAAGGCATGCCTTCCACCCGCAGACTCCACACTGTCCCTTCCCAGTGAATAGAATGTGCTTCCCTAGCGGGAACCTGCAAGGTCACTGCCTCTTCTGGATCTGTGCTTAAATTCACTTGCAACCTTTGCCGCACTGACCACTTTGTGTAACAGCGTCCTCTATGACCCCCTATGAGACTGTGTTCCTTACTTTTCTCACCTGCTTGGTTTCCTCTGTGTCACTTCCTGCTGTTTGCTAAACCATGTCATGGTTTACTTGTTTACAGTTTATCTCTCTCACCAGAATGTGTACTTTTTGAGGGTAGAGCTTTTGTTTTCTTCACTGCATATCTTCAGCACTTAGAATATGATTACTGTCATATAGTAATTGTTGGGTATGTTGGGACTTGATCTCTTGGTGGTCCCTGAGAGAATATGGTAAGGGGATTTAGAAAATACTGACAAGAGACAGAAGCTGGGGTAGATGGAGCCTTTTTACAGGACGGGCAGGAGGACTGAACAATAACAATAAAGGTGTTTGTACCTTTGCAAAGTTAGTATCATGAGACACTAGGTTGCCTAGCAACTAATGACTAAAACTGTCCCAGCAGAATGCTTTTCTCAATACTGAGGTAGCTTGACTGCTTCAGGCACTGTGGCCTTGTCTTCTCTCTATACATATAACCAGTTTCCAGCTTCAGCTGCTCCCTACAGGGTATATATTCTTGAGTAAAGAAATGATGAACATATTTAATTTAAATATTTTCCAGAAATAATTTCTGTTCAGCATTCCAAGTAAATTAAGAGTTGAAAATTTTTTTTTACCTCTGTTTGTAGAATGACAAAGGACAGATCCCTGCTGATGTCGTTCCAGACCCAGTGGACATGCCATTAGAAATGGCTGACGCCGCAGCAGTTGCTAAGGAGGTCAAGCAGATGCTGCTAGATGTGGTGCCTCTGTCATGTCTCTCCAAGGCCGTGCTTCCCAACTGTGACCATGGGACTAGCAAGGCAATGCTTTCATCTCTTGGCCTGAAGTTGGGGGACCGTGTTGTCATTGCAGGACAGAAGGTACAGTAATAACCGCCATCCCTGAAGCTGGGTCCCCGGTGGTCATTCTGTGTCCAAGGATGGGCGTGCATGGCCAGAGTTTGGAGACTTTGAAGAGAAGTTCAGCGTGTAGGTGAAAATGTACTTGAATGAAAATGTGGGGCGTAGTTGTAAGTTTACTGTAAACTGCAATGTTAGAATGTAAACTGTTTGAACTTAATAGCAAAGACGTCTGTATTTGCATTGGACAGAGTGGAGTGGAAAAGAGCTGTTGAGTAGATTTAGAGGGTCAAGCTGAGAAGTGATATAGCCAGTATTATCCATTCAGCCTCCCTCGTCCCTCCAGTGACACTTCTCCACTGCAAGCTAATTGAGAAGAACACCTCATTATTCTTGGGTGTTTGTCTTTGAGATTCCAAGGGCTCAGAGATCTTAGGTGTACATAAGCTGACAGCAAGGAGGTCGTGGGAACCAAAACACCAAGGCTGACCTGGACATCCTTTCTCCAGGTTTCCATGCGGGCTTCACACACTACAAGGCCAATTTCCTTTCCTCTCTCCTGCCTGCCTGCCCTCCCTCCTTCCTATCCTTGCTTCTTCTCTCCTCCCTTCCTTAACACCTCATTGTGTGAGAATTTATTTCTGTGGCACAGGGATCAAACCCATGGCCTCTCACACATGCCAGAAAACTACTCTCCGATTGACCTATGGTCAGCCTCCCTGGAGGTTTTTCCCTTAATTTTGAGGTTAATAGGCTGCTCAGTGCAGAGGCCGGATGTTGGATGTTAAACTTCTCAGTGTTTCATCTCAGTGTTTGAGTGGGTTTGTGAAGATGATAGAGTTTCTCAGAAAGCACTGAAATTTAGAGCCCTAACTTATTGAAAAAATTATCTCAAAGCAGGAAACAAAGTTACAAACTATTAGGTAAAGACTACCTTTCACCAGCCTCCAAAATAGCATGCTCCCAGAGCAGCTGCTTTTCGCCTGTCTGTGAAATTAAAATACCAAGAAATTATGAGTACATAGCTTCTTTTGTAAATGTGCTGTGAACAGTCAGTCTTTGTGTCATGTCTGTAACTGCCTGTATCTTCTGGATGGACCTCAGAAGTTACTCTTTTCTAAGTGGGTATGATGGTGAGTGCCTGTAATCCCGGAATTTGGGAAGCTGAGGTAGGAGGATTGCTGCTAGTTTGAGGCTACAAAGTTTGTTCAAGGCCAGCCTGAACTCATAATGAAACTCTTATCTCAAAAAGACCAAAAAAAAAGTTATTCTTTTTTATTTTGTATAATTTTAACTATGCAAAAGTAGATACTTCTGGGGCTGGGGAGATATGTCCGTGTTCTGAGTACGGACCTGGGTTTGATCCCTGGTACCGCATGCCACGAATCCTGGGTGTGCCATGCCAGCCCTGAAACTGTGTGTGGTGGTACATATGTGTAATCCCAATACTGAAGAGGCTGATACAGGAGGATCACTCCAAGTCTGAACTGTGTAGCAAGACCCTGTATCAATCAATAATTAAAAAAATAGACAGTTCCAGAGTAATCATGTTTGTATGTAATAACCAGGTTCCATTCTTCCAATTTATGGCCAGTATTGTTTCTTTTATGTTACCTGTCAGTACAGAGGTGGTGAATCCATGGTACAGGTACCACGGTGGGCATGCAGAGCCCTCTCTGTTGGCACCTGAGCCATGTTGCCCCAGCTTTGCGCTACCTGCCAAGCATCGGATAACAGTGTGTGCGGGGGCAGTGCTGGCACTGTGTGATGAGTAAGTTGGTTTGGAGTTGCAGTTTAGGCACTCAGACTCTGAAAGTTGCCATCACTGTCTCTGTCTGTTCCTTGTCTTTTTATTCTTTTGAGCACCATCCAAAGGACTTTAAAACTTTTTGTAGTTTTGATATAGGTTTTCCTCAGTTTCCCTGGCTGGGCTTGCAGTTGGAAGCCTTCTGGCTCAGCCTCTGAAGATGGGATAAGATGGTTGCACTGCTATACCTGGCTAGATATTTAAAATTTTGATGAGGTCCAACTTTACAACTTCTTCTTTTATGGATTATGTGCTTAGTACCATATCTAAAAGGTCTTATTTTGTTTTCTTCAGGATGTTTATATGTAGTTGGGGATTTACATTTATCCACTTTTGAATCTCTTTCCTTTTTAAACATATGACTATCTATTTGTTCCTACATCGTTTGTGGAAAACTTTTCTTTCTCCATTGAATTATCTTTGCACCTTTTAAAAAAAAATCACTTGGCCGTGTGTGTGTGTGTGTGTGTGTGTGTGTGTGTGTGTTAGTTCCGCATTCCTTTCTGCTCCCTTGATCTAATGACTGTTCTTCAGTACTACTGTGATCACCCTTACCTTAAAGTAAATCTTGCAAATAGTGTTAGGACTTTAATTTCTTTCAAAACTTTTTGACAGTTCTAACATTTTTTTCCTTTTCAGATATATTTTAGAATTTATAGATTTTTTTGTTTTATTTTGTTTTTGAGTCAGGGTCTCGCTGTATAGTTCAGGATGGCTTCGAAATTGTAGCAGTCTCCCTCCTCAGCCTCCCAAATACTGGGATTACAAATGTGTGCACCACACCTAGACAGATTTTTTTGGAAACATGGTCTCTGTGCAATATGTGCTACCCTCAGAGTGGCTGTGATCCCCTTGACTCTGTCTCCTGAGTGCTAGGAGTGCAGGTGTGTGAGGTGTATGTTGCCACTCCAACAGTTTTTTTTTTTTTTTTTTTTTCAGAACCTGGAATTGAACTCAGGCCCTTGCGCTTGCCAAGCAAGCGCTTATTCTACTGAGCCATCTCGCTGGCCCTACTCTCAGCAGTTTGGAGAGTTTTCAAAAATCCTGCTGAGTACCATGCTGAGCATTTTGGATTGAGTGCTGTTGAAGCTATAAGTCAGGCAGACTAGAATTTGCTATCTTAAAAAATGCTGTCTCTGAATTCACAAACAGTATGTTTCTCTATTCATGTAGTTTAGTTCGTTTTACCAAAGTTTTATAGTCTTAAGCATATAGATATTACACATGCTTTGTCAAATTCTTTTTGCCTTGTTTAATTTAAGCCTAAAGTTTTCATGCTGTTTGGCACCATTGTAAATGGTGGAATTGCTAAAATTTCATTTTTCTGTTGTTTATTGCTGGCATATGGAAATAGTTGATTTTTGTATATTGACTGTGTATCCTTTAACCTTTCTAAATTTATTAGTTGTTTTGGCCTTCATGTTTTGTGGGTCACTTGTGTCATCTTATATAAGTGGTCATGTCTGTGAGTACAGTTTACTTTTTTTTTTTTTTTTTGTGGGTGTGATCTTGATGCCTATGTGCTCTTCAAACACATAATCCTCTGGCTTCAGCCATCCGGTAACGGGGATTACAATTATCCACCACCACACTTGGTTCATGTTATTTCCTTTCAATCTCTGTGCATTTTATTTGTTTACCATGCCATATTTTATTGCCAGGGATCCTTAGTAAAATAATAAATAGAGGCAGTAAGAGTTAACATCCTTGCCTTGCTCCCAGTTTGGGGGTTGACGTGTTCAGTCTTTCATTGTGTGTGACAATCACTAGCTTTGGATTTTGTACAGATGTCCTTTATCAAGTTGAGGAAGTTCCCAGTTGTTCCTAGTTTACTGAGGTTTTGTAATCTGTTTCCTCTTTTCCCCAAGAATACTTGGGGCTTCAGCAGTAAGCCTGAGATAAGGCACAGATTCCAGGCTTAACCTTTTCCCCCAGTGAAATACTTTGCTTGTATTATTTTTGCATTGTTCTATTATATCAGCAGCCTTCACAAACAAAAGACAACATTCTGTTTGTAGCATCCTGTGTTTGGTAAAGTGATGTTTTCCATGTACATAGTAATTCTTAATCATTGAAAATGTCAAATCATAGGAAACGGCTTTTTTGTGTATGATGTTAACATCATCTTGAACAGTTACTAGCTGAAGATTCATTTGATGAATTCAGTTTTTCTAAAATAGACAGTTCTGATGACTTGGGGGATAGTGCTTCGAAGGCAGTGCTTCAAAGGCCCTGTTCAATTTGGGACCTGAGGGAAGTAGCCCGAGATCATGTGACTCAGGCTGTACTTCGTCAGTGGTGGACTTTTCCTGCACACCCAGCAGAAAAGTTGGTGTCACTGACTCACTATAGTATTATTATTATTATTATTATTATTATTATTATTTTTATATTTTAGGACAGGGTCTATCGGGTCTCATTACATAGATCGGACTCATGGTGATCCTCCTGTTTGAAGCCTCTCAAGCACTGGGATTACAGGTGCGCACCACCACACCCAGTCTCAGTCACCATCTCAGCAAGCCCCAGGGGTGGGGACAGCATGGTACGCTGGGGATTGAACCCCAGCTGCTGCGCTCTGCCTAAGATGGTGCTTTAGTCTGCTGAGCTATCTGGGTGGCCCCACTGCAGTATTTTGAGTATATTTTGCTAAAGAGTTAGTTTCTTTTCTTTTTTGTACTTAGGACAGAGTGTACAAAGTGTACAGAATCTCACTGCATAGATGAAACTCATAGTGATCCTCTTGTTTACAGCCTTTCAAGTGCTAAAATTACAGGTGTGTGTCACCACACCCAGTCTCAATTACTGTCTCAGTGCGCCCCCGGGGTGGGGATGGCATGGCAGGCCTGGGGATCAAACTCCCGGTCCCTGTGTCTGCCTAAGCAGGTGCTTTAATCTGCTGAGCTATTTGGCTGGCCCAAGAGTTAGTTTGAAAAATTACCAAAAATTAATACCCTGACAAGAAAACTAAAATGCCATGTGTCACGTGAATTATAGAGAGCATACACAAACAGCAGATTTAGGTGACCAGATGGTTGCTTTTATCCAGCTGAGTGCAAAGGGCACACAATGTGATGTAAAATCTCCTTCTCTGACTTCTAAAATGACAGCGCTGAATTACTACGGCTCTTTCAAGAGGGACAGCCCTGAGCACATGATCACCCATGCAGCGTTCGGTCTGACAATGATGGAAAGAGTGTTGGAGGAGAGTCACAAGCCAGAGTAGCATCCTCTTCAGAGTTGCCCATGTTCTGACAACATCGCAGTTCTTTGTCTGTCTGAAGACACTTCCCTAGGAGATGATACCCTGCCAGCAGCAGGGAGACCATCCGCCCAGGTGCTGTGCAGTCTGCTGCTCACATAACAAGAAGGAGGGCAAGGAGATCCAGAGAGAAACACAATATTCTGTGTGGAATGTTATTCTGCTCTGTGTTGTCCTCTGCTTTGAAATTTGTCACGTGCAGAATTACTAAATATCACGGGGTATGGTGGCACATGCCTGTAATCCCAGCACTCAGAAGCTGAGGCAGGAGGATTGCTGTGAACTCAAGGCCAGCCTGAAGAGTGAGACTGTCTCAAAAAAACAGCAGCCATAAAACAAACAGTTCCATGCATCCAAACCAAAATTATTATTTTTAACCAAAATTATCAGGTATGGACCATAATACACTATATTTTGTTAAACTAGGATTAAAGATATGTTCTGCTTAGATAACTCCAGGAACAGGTATTATTTTATTTTTTCCACATTTAAACCAGTTAGATTTGTTCCTCCTTCAAAAATTAAATCAGTGGTGGTAAGGAGTTGTGCTCTTTCCCTTCCTAAATGGGAACTGGGTTAAAAAAGTTCCTATGAAAGGATGTTAAAATTTCCTGAAAGCATTTTCTGTATCTTTTGAGATAGCAGATCTTTTCTCCTGTACTGGTTGATACACTGTGTCAACTTGAGGAGTTTGGAAGTTTCAGTGACTCAGCAGAGCGCCAAGATTCCTAGTGTTAAACACCCTCATCTGGTGCCAGACAAGGCGTGGGCGCTGTGTGAGGTCTATGCCCCCGCCCCAGGGGAGCTTGTGTACAGCCTAAGGAGAGGAGAGGAGCTGGCCAGAAGCCGCAGCTGCGGCCCTCCCTTTGCTCTAGGCTGTTTTCCGCTGCCATGAGCTGCTGCTCTCTGCCATGTGCCACTCTGAGCAGCAGTTCATGGAGGACCAGGAATCCTGGCGCTCTGCTGAGTATGGACTGAAACCTCCGCAAACTGTGAGCTAAATAAACCTTTCCTTCCTTAAATTTGGTGTTGGATATTTTGTCCCAACAAGGAGTAAGAGGTAACTGTATTAGTCTGTTGATGTGATGAGTTCCATTGATTAATTCTTAAATACTGAACAAGTTTTTATATTCCTGTTATAAATCTCATTTGATTGTCATCCATATACCCTTTTTGTTGGCTTGGCTTTGTTTGGCATTTTGAAACAGAGTGTCACTGCGTAGCCCAAGCTGGGCTTGGACTCCCAGTCCTGTACTGTGCCTGGTTAGCTAAAGATTCTTACGTTTGTGTTCATTAGAAATACTTGGTTTATAGTTTTATAATGTCTTTGTTTTTTTTTTTTTTTTTTTTTTCTCGGAACCAGGGATTGAACTCAGGCCCTTGCGCTTGCCAGGGAAGCGTTTATTCCACTGAGCCATCTCCCCAGCCCCTGTCTCAAAAAGACAAAAAAAAAAAAAGAAACTCAAGAGAGGAAAAAAATCAGAGTAAAATCAAAAATTGTAAGCATTAACTGCTCTTTTCTTTTTTTAATATTCATATGATTAGAATTCTCAAAGTAGAGAGGTGTAGGCAATAAATATTTAAAGATTTAAAATTTCTGAATTTAGTTCAACTTATACCACATTTCCAAGAAAATGAACCTTTCGCACAAGAAATTTAAATAAAATATCAAGATACATAGAAACGAAATTGTCCAAAACTTATTGTAAAGAAAAAAAATGCTTAAAGCATATACATAAAAAATATTAGCTATGGAAGAACAAAATTAAATAGCATCTTATTCCACATTAGAAAGAAAAAAAAAGGACCAAGTGTGTAAGAAACTAGACTAATTAAAGGATAGAAAGAAAAAAGATCTATCTTCTTTGAATTTTGTACCTAGCAAGCATAGCTTTGAAAACTAAAAAGTAAAATATTTTTTAGTTATACAAACTTGAAATATTTTAATACCTCCCAATGTAGCCTATAGGAAATAACAAAGAACATTGTTCAAAAGGCATGTAGTATGCTCCTGGATGAATAATAAAGAGCTCTCAAAGTGATAGTTATGCAAAACTATATGATATATATTAGATGAACCTTTATTTAAAAGGTCATTGAAGATTTCTATGAAACAGTACCAATCTTATGTCGGGTTATGCACATTTTTTTTTGATGTGTGTGTGTGTGTGCATGTGTGTGTGTAAAGGACAGGGAAGAAGTAATATAAAGTCAACAGAAAAAATATGATTTTTAAAGTTTCTAAAACTAGGAAGAAGGTATCATACAATGTCTTTTAGATAAATTCTGATTCAAAGATACAGTAAAAATCTTAGAACAAAAATTAAGATTAAGCAATATCCAGGAAATTAAATACTAATTAATTAAAAATTAATGTTTCAAAACAATTGAACTAAGAAAAGTTTTCATGATAGTAAAGAAATACTAAGAATAAAACATAAGATAAATGCTGGAGTGACAAATAAATGACTGTCACTTCTGACAGTTTGGGGATAGGATATCCACAAAGTTCTAGTGTGTTGTGGACATGGATAATGACCATGACACATACTGGTGGCCAGGTGTCACTTGTGGGACTGAGCTCATGGCCGTTTCCTTGAAATCCACCCTGTAGTCCCATATGGAATCTTGATCTACAGGGTGCAAGAGAAGTCCTTTTATAGAGTGTGCTGATGGAAATTTTTTTCTGCTGTGTACAAAATAACTGAAAGACTACTATTGTATACCTCTTATTTTCCTTGTTTGTTTGCCGTATTTGATGGGTTCTTTTCATTCTTGTTCATGGGGTTATGATCATTTTGCTCCTTCTCTAGAACATCATTTAGTAGTCTGTGTAGGAGGCTTGGCTTTGCCATTATGAAATTCTTTGTCATGGAAATATTTTACTTCTCCATTATACTTGAAAGAGAATTTTGCAGGGTATATCAGTCTGGGTTAGAAATTGTTTTCTTCCAAGACTTGAAGTACTTTGTTTCATGTTCTTCTTGCCTTGATGATTTGTGAAGAGAAATCTGCCATTATTCTGATGGGTTTTCCTTTAAATGTGATCTGTTTCCTTCCTTTAGCGGCTTTTAGCATTCTGTTCCTGTGCTGAATTCCTGGGATCTTGATTATTATATGTCTGGGAGTGGTTTTAATTGGGTTGATGTTATTTGGAGTTCTGTATGCTTTGGTTACTGAATGTCAGATAGTTGCCCTATATTGGAGAAGTTTTCTGCTATTACTTCCATCCATATTCTTTTTATATCACTTGTAGTGACTCCTTCCTTCTCATTGATGCCTATTAGTCTGACATTGTTCATCTTTGCATTATCTTGCAGGTGTTGAATTATTTTTTCTTGCATCCTACTTGTTTTTAAGAGATCTCTGCTTACTTTTTCACTAGCTGCCATGGTGTCTTTAAGGTCAGAAAGTCTATTTTCACTTTCACTCGATGGATCTGCCAGCTTGTGATTGAGGTTTTAATTTCCTATATATCACTTTGGATCTGCTTCATACATTCTAATTCTTTCCTATATTACTTATTCAGGGGTTCCATCATTTTAATATTCTGCTGTATTTTTTTTATCAGTGTATTCTTTAGAAGCACTTAGTACTTCCTTAACTATAGTTATCACTACTTATTTTTGTTTCAGAAATTCTGTTTTGATCTCTTGTATACCTTTCTGCAGTTGTTTCTTTACTTCCAACACTATTATTTCAGAGATTTCAGGTGTGTGATGTCCAATTTGCTCTATGCTAGTGTCTTCTGCATTTGTACTGGGTGGACTTGGGGCCTGAGACTGCTTTCTGCTCCTTCTCTTTGTCATTTTGTGTGCCACTGATTTTTGGCCTTTGGTGTAGAGCTTAGATAGAGTTAGTACTTTATCACCAGATCTGGATCTTCGAAGGTCAGACTCCAGGTGGGTGTGGCTTAGGACTGGCTGCTGTGCT
>PVKA01042012.1:0-17694 GCA_004027165.1 Ctenomys sociabilis
GCTTTCTTTTTAATGTTTTAAAACTAATGTATGTATTTGTTACAGGGTCTCATTATGCAGCTCAGACTCCTACTGATCCGCCTTTAATAACAGGCATGAACTACCATGCCTGGACTTAGCAGCTGGGTCAGCATGCCCAGTGGCAGGGCTGGCACAGCATATGGTGCCAGGGATTGAAATCTGGTCCCTGCACTTGCCTAAGCGAATGCTTAGTCTGCTGAGCTATCTTGCCAGCCAAAAATGTGCTTTCAGTCCCCATCCACCCATTTGAAACTTTAGATTTATAGGAGAATACGCATGACCTGATTTCTACCTGGGTTCTTCTTATGAAAGTTCCGCACCTTCACTGGCAAGCCTCCCTTTTAGTCGCCCTGGATACTTACTACTCAAGTATTTCTTACCAACTGCCCTGTTCATATGCCCCAATCTACCCTCCTGCTTGACTTCCTGGCCCTTTTACCTCAATGACATTTTTTTTCTATTTTTACTTTTTAAAGAGAATAAAAAATAGTAACAAAAAATAGTAGAAACTACAGAATTTCACTAAACAAGTAGATAGGAAACAAACAATGGTTGTTATACTGCAGATTGTTGCCTCACTGAAAATTTTGGAAATATTTTTCACTTAAGCCTTAGTTTTAAAACATGTCATCTTTATAGTTGGGCAGTGAAATTACAGTCCTTTGTAACAGAGTTTTTGTTGATGTAGAATTTGATTTGATCACATAAAGGTCATGCAGAAGACTGTGTCTGTTGCACTTTTTCCTTATTGCTGAGACTGTGAACCCAGTGTTCCAAATTAGGGCTGAAAGGTTTATTTAAGTCACAGTTTCTGGAGGTTTCAGTCCATAACCAGCTGGTTCTAATACAGGGTGGTGTGACACAGGGGCAAATGTTCAAGGTGGCAGAAAGCAGCAAAAGCTGAACTGAAGGAAATAGAGCCTCTTTTCATCCCTTACAGTGTATGCAGGCTGCCCGCCTAAGTCGGGGGTCGCATTCACACCCTGTCTGGGCCCTGCTCAGATGTTAACAAAGTGAGGATCTTGCCCTATTATTGAGTACGTATTTAAACTTCTGAACTTGTCAAATTGACACAGTGAGCCTTGTAAGGGCATGTCCTCCACACCCTAGGATATAAAATGGCTGAGTTACTTAAGTTAAGCTTCTCAACTTCTCAAGATGCCACAATGTATCACACATAACACTGTGCCGGTGAAGAGTGGAGCAACTGAATAATCACACTGCTCAGCTTTCCCACTGCTGGGATTAACATTTAGAAGAGGTAGTGTCACCCACGATTTAAAGAAAGTGATGGCTCATAAGGCTCACAGTTTCAGAGCTCTCACTTCATGGTCAGTTGGCCCTAAAGCAGAAATATCAGGGCAGAAAGACATGCTGGAGCAAACATGCTCAGTTCATGAACACAGAGAAGCTGAGCAGAGGACGGCACCACATAGGACTGAGTCAGGAGCCAGACATATCATGTAAGTGCTATGCTTTACCACTAGTGTGTCCCCCAAACCTCACATGTTTAAAGGTGATTGAATCCGGAGACCCTGTAGCCAAGGGTGGCCTTGTGCTTTGATTTTGTAGATGAAGGTACTGTTTGATGGTGAAGCCTGATTTCAATGTGTTAGTGGGGGCAAGACTTGGACCATTATATCTTCCTCCCTGGCTCTGTTCTTCTTGCTATGCTTCCCAGTTATCAGGCATTAAATACCTTTTCCTCTACATACCCTTCTGTCATCTTATTTTTATCTTGGATCTATTCAACCATGTGCTGAAACTGTGAAACAAAATAAATCTCTCTTATTTTATTTAAGTATTTGGTACGAGGTCTCACTATGCTTCTCAGATTATGCAACTCATACTACACAGCTTAGACTCATATTGAGCCTCCTGTTTTCAGCCTCCCCAGTTCTGGGATTACAGGCATGCACTACTACATGCAGTTTCAGTGGCTGCCTCATGTGCCCAGGGCAGGGCCAGTGTGGCAATGTGGTGCTGCGGATAGAATCCCAGCTCCCTGTGCTTGCCCAAGCAGGCACTTAGAATGCTGAACTATCTCACCAGCCCTCTCCTCCTTTAAATTGTGGATGCTGGTTATATTGATCCAGCTATAATAACCAAAAGAAATTTTGGTACTGAGAATGGGGATACTTCAAGGCTATACCTGACCATGCAGTTAAGGAGCTTTTGGGAGTGGTTTGCAGGCAGAGTTTGAAATAGTATAGAGATGCTAAGTAAAGGCGCCCTGAAAGTTAAAAAATGTAACCTAAATATAGGATAGTGAATAATAAAGGTTTGGAAAGGTATGACAGGAAATGGACAAAGGAAGTTTGGACTTGATCAGTGCAGAGTTTATGCATGTATGTAAATATCACAACTCAATGCGTATGTGTTAAAGTGTTCAGATTTAAAAAGATGTTATAAAATAAGAATATAGTCATACACATTTAAATTTGTAGTTTTAAAAAAAGTTAAATTATACAGCCTGAATGCATAGTAGGATATAATGTCTAGATTTGCATAGACACATTCTATAATGTTCACACAATGGCAAAGTCACCTAACAATGTATTTTTCATGACACATCTGTCATTCAGTAGTGCATACTATATTCTATTTGTAAGTACTGTTTTCCGCCTTAATTTGTATGATAATAAATTCAACAAAATTTTAATTTTTAAAAAAAAAAAAAGGCGCCCTAGGATGTTGCAAGCCAAGCTTCATGGGAAATTCTGGTGAGAGCTCAAAAGACTAGAATGCTAAAACAAAACAAATGGGAAGCAAAGGCCAGGCTTAGAAGGTTTCAGTTAGGGACAAGGACCTCAATGGTATCTGGACTACAGTTTATGTGTTACTATCTGGCAGAAAATGTTTTGCATGTGTTCTTAGAACTTGAGGGAGATTAAGGATAGGGGACTAATTAATCTGGCAGAGGACATTTAAAGCACCTCAACCTCCAGGCTGTGGCATGGATACTACTGGTTGCCTTTATCCATATCTACAGTGAAAATCAGTAGTAAATATTAGAGCCAAAATATATCAAAGAAAAGAAACTGAAGAATTGGGGCAAAGGAAAGTACAATTGCTGAAAATATCAGCACTAAAATATGTTGTGTCAGGACAATCAGAAATACAATTTGAGATTATCTCAGAAATTAGCAGGGCCCCACCCTTCACAGACTTGAGCTTATGGCTTGTATCTAGATGTCCCCTCAAAGCCTCATATGGTCGTAGGTGGGACTTTTCGGAGGTGGCTATATCTAGGCTTTGTTATACTGGGATTAAGGTTATGATGCTAGAATTAAGGAAGGCCCACCCTGGGTGGCAATGTCCAAAAGGTGGATAGGATGAAAGGGATAAAATGGAGAGCCAGTTTGCTACTGCTGTTGCTGCTTCTGCTATTGTTGCTGCTTGCTACTTGCTACTTTCTGTGTTATGCCTGCCATGAGCTGCCATAGACTGTTTTTCCTCCTTGATGCCTCTCTGCCATGTCACGCTTCTTTGGAGCCATCCAACTATGGACTGAAACTTCTACACACAGTGAAATGAAGTAAATATTTCCTCCTATAACTCTGATTGTTGAGTATTTTGTCTCAACAATGAGAAAAGTAACTAAGATAGGTGCAAAACCATGTAAACCTTGCATTCAAATAGAGAACCCAAGTGTCCTCTGCTTATACAGAAAGAAATAAAACCCCATGTTCAATCATCCGAATACCCAGGGGCTCATTCAACTCTGATTCCAATGAACTTGGATACTGTTCCAGCTGGTGACAGATTTTGGTATCATTAATAGGATAATGGAGGCTTCCACCAAAATTTTAGAGGAAGGCCTGGGAGGCCAGGTGGTATCCTTTTGGCAGAGCATGAAGCTATTATAATGAAGTTGAAGAACACTAGAGACCGCAAGAAGTTGAAGATACCAGAAATGCTGGTTATCTTCTGAGTAAAGCTGCAGGAAGTCAGTGAAACATTCTCAAGAAAGAGGGCATGAGAATTCAACCAATGAGGACATAGGGGTGACACTACGCAAACTCTTTCGAGTTCACATCTCATCATGATTTGCACTGGTGGGTGCTAGCCACAGACCTGGAGAATTTAATGTTGGTCCTGGTGAGTTTCAGTCTTGCTTTTATCCCATTCTTTTCTATCCCCATGCTTCTCCCTTTTGAAATGAGAATGTTCACCTTGTGCTTTTTTGTGTCATCTCACTTGCTATTCTCTTGTTGCTGGAACAAATACCCGACACCCAAAACGAAGGAAAGAAAGATTTATTTAGTTCACAGTAACTGGAAGTTTCAGTTCATGCTCAGCTGGCTCCAAGGCAGAGAGGCACATGGCAGAAAGCATCCATTCATGGCAGCTGCAAAGAGCAAGAGAGCAAAGGGAGTAGTAGCAGCAACAGTGGCCACAGAGAGCAAGTCTGTCTCCTGTAAGTTGTATTCAGGCTCTCCACCACAGGCTGGGTGAAGTACTCACACCCATAATCCCAGCAGCACTCACACCCATAATCCAGTGGATCATGAGTGAATCACAAACTCTAGAAGTCTGCCCTATGACTGCTTCAGGCTTTGGGGGGACAACTAAACCCAAACCATAATAATTTTTACATGAGTTCACAGATAAGAGTTTGCCTCGAGTATAAAAGAAACTTTGGAGTTGGATTTTTCAGCAATGCTGACGCTATTAAGATTTTGATGACTTATTGATTTTGTATAGTGAGATAGGTAGGTGTCTTCTAGAATGTTATAGGATAGAAATAAATTATTCTCCCAAGGTTCAGGTGTTTGAAAGGTGATTGAATCATGGAAGCACTGTATTCATGAGTGGACTCATTCACTATGTGGACAATACCTGAATGTACTGCTAGAAAGTGGGGCTTGATTGGAAGTGAGTCTTTGGGGGTGTAATCTGGAAGGAGATGTTTCTCTCCCTGGCGCCTCCTTTTTCTCTTGGCTTTCTGGTTGCTATGGGTGGAGCACTTTTTACTCTGCCATTCCCCTTTGTCATTCTGTTTCTAATTTGAAGCCAGCTGATCACAGTTTGAAGCTGAGTCAAAATAAACGTCCCTTCATTTAAGTTCTTGGTGTTGGATATTTTAATCAAAGAATGAAAAAGTAAGTAAGACACCAGGTCACACTTTCATAACTGTGCTCTCCCAGGCTGCTTCCAAGCAAACAAATTGAGTTAAGCTTAACTGTCACAATAATTTATTTTTTTTCAGAGGTTTTTGTGCTTAAAGTGTGGTCCATCATTGGGCAGCATCTGCTTCATCTAGGAATTGTTTAGAAATGCAACACTGATCTCTGGTTGGACTAGGGGAAGGAGAGCACTGGGCATTATTCACATGCCCACCAGTCGTTGAACATAAACTTACCAAGCATTGAAGCATGATTGTTAAATACCAATAGACCAAAAATCATTTGTACAAATGAGTATTCTTAAGCCTTCTTCCACAAAGATTCTGATTCAGGAGGCCCAGACGAGGTCTCAGGCACTGACATTTTTAGCTGACACATCCGGTGCGTCCTGCTGTGAATGGCCCACAGACCACACTCTGAAAAACATTGCATTAAGGAACTGTTGAAGGAAAAAAGAAAAAGAATGACGCAAGATGAATATGCCAATTAATTTGGCTGCTGATTGATGTGTATCTTGGAGGGAATCTACTTAATAATTGCAAATCTTCTCAAAGCATAACAAAACAATATAGATTTCTGATGATTATCTGCAGATCAGAGATAGCCTCCTGTCAGAAGTCATGCTGCTGCAAAGATTCTATAGGAAGCAAACTTTACAGATGGGGGGAGTTTTTCCAGCTAGGGAAAGTATTTTGCTTTTAAACCACATACTTTCAAATAATTGGCAACTAAATCAGTAAATGTCCTATCATTTTAAAGAACCTAAATTCAGCACAAAACCAGCTACTACAGAGTGGCTATAGGGAATGTCATCACCCTTTTTTTTTTTTAATCTCTGATTGACTAACACTTCACAACCTTTCAAGGAAGTGTTTTCCAATAAATGTTTCAAGGAACACTCATACATCCAGGAACTTGCTCCTCTTGACTCTCACTATGATCTGGAACTACTGATTGCTTGCTCATTACTGTCTCATTCCTTGCTATTTGTTTTATGTGTGAGATTGCTTCATCTCCCTAACTACATTGTTCAACTGTTTAAAGATAAAGATGATATCCATCTAGTTCTCATATTTCCCACAGTGTCTAGAATACTGCTGAACCCACAATAGAAACTTAGCAAATAGTTGTTTCATTGAATAATTGCAGTAAACACGTTATACTGTCTTCTTGAATAGTTCCATCTATCATGGTGAGTGATCCTTAGAGAGGCAAAAAATCTCATCATTACTAGGAGATTTTGAAATATAAGATGTCCATCAGTATTAAATAAAAAGTAGTAATTAATAACAACAAAGTAGTTTTATTGTATTTTATGGTCTTCAGAGATTTCATAGGAATTACATCACTGGATCCCCACAAGAATCTAATGAACAAGGTCAGAATAGCTTTTAGTTTATTAGTCAGAAGAGTTCACATGACAAACTTTTAAACTCATAGTATATAATTGTTAACTATATGCACCAAGATGTGCAGCAGATTTTTAGAACGTATTCATCTTACCTAACTGAAATTAAACCCACTGAAACTGTACTTCATGTCCCTCTCACTGTAGTCCCTATAAACTATCACTCTCCTCTAAGTCAAGAGTTTTTCTATTTTAATTACCTTGTATAAGTGAAACCAAACAACATTTGACCTCCTGTCACTAACTTACTATACTTAGTATGGTGTCTGCTGCATTATGAAATACAACAGTATTTCTTTTTTAAAAGGCTGAAAAAATAATCTGTAATAATAATATATCACTTTTTAAAATATATTCATCCATTGGTAGGGATTTGGGTTGTTTCCATATTGTGACTATAATGAACAATGCTTCAATGAGTATAAAAGCAGACACATTTAAAATTCTGATACTAATTATTCTGGATATAAATAGTATTATTTGCCTTCTTGCTACTTTTAGGAAAGTAAATACTATTTTCTATAGTTACTGAATCCCACTTATTATTATCAACCATGTTCCTAATTTCCAACTTTTCCACAGTCTCAATACCACTATCTTTTGAAAACTAATAATCATTCTAATGAGTGTGAGGTTATATCTTACTATAATTTTTAGTACCAGGAATCAAACTCATGACCTCGTGCTTGCCAGGCAGACACTGTGCCCACTGAGCTACATCCCCAGTCCCTTACTGTGATTTTTAATTTGCATTTTTCTTGTGTTAATGATACCTAGCATTTTGATGAACATGTTCTGGCCAGGTACATCCTTTGCCTATTTTTAAAATTGTAGTTTTGCTTTTATGCTATTGAGAGCAGGAGTGTTTTATGTAGTTTGGAAATTAGTCCTTTAATTATATACATAATTTGCAAATATTTTCTCATATCTATAGGTTGCGTTTTTATTCTATGGCTAATGTTATTTGCTGTGTGGAATGTTTTTACTACAATGCAGTCTTCTGTTGCTTTGATGCCGTATCCAAGAAATTATTGCCAAGATCTCTGTCATGAAGTTTCCCTCTGTTTTCCTCTGAGAGTTATTTCAGTTTGGTATGTGGATATTTAATTCCCCAACAGTTGTAGAAGAGGCTAGGCTTTCTTCATTCTTAATACCCATATTAAAGTCCAATTTACTGGACATGCTGGTTTTCCTTGGCTCTCTATTGTTTTCCATAAGTCTAGATATGTGTCTGTGTGCAACATGGAAATATTTCAGTTACAGCAGCATTATCATATGTCTTGAAATTAGGAATGTGAAGTCCCCACTCTGTTCTTTCTCAAGATTGCTTTGCTGTTTAGGGCCCTTTGTGGTCCCACAAGAATATAGGATTTATTTTTTTCCTTAAAAATGTTACTGGGCTTTTCTGTGGATTATATTCAATCTATAGATCACTGTGGGTAATGCACATACTTTAACCGTCTTAGGTCTTGTAATCCGTAAGTATGGAGTGCTTTTCTGTTTGTGACTTTTTAGTTTCCTTCATCAATACTTATTTATTTATTTATTCATTTATTTTTGTGGCCAGCTCAGCCTGCCCTGGGGGCAAGGCTGGTGCTGCTTGGAACAGGGATCTAACCACAGTCCCTGCATTACCCTAAACTTGCCTAAGCAGGCACTTTAGACCACTGAGCTATCTCACTAGCTCCTTCATCAATATTTTGTATTTTCATTGAACAAAGGTATAACCACAACCAAATTAATTCTCAAGATTTTTAAATTTTTTGATGCTACTTCAAATGGAGGGGTTTTTTGATACCTCTGTTTTAGTGCATCAAAATACCACTAATACCTGTATATGTCCTGATTTTGTGTACTGCAAGCTTACCAAACTGATGTGTTTATTGTGAACAGTTCTCTCTCCCCCCTGCTCTGTCTATCTGTGTGTGTGTGTCTGTGTCTATATACGTGTATATGTATGTGTATATATATGTACAGGTGTGGTCCTAAGTTTTCTAGATCTAAGATCACGTCCTTTACATACAGAGATAATTTTACTTCCTGCTTCCTAACTCAGAAGTTCATTTATCTTCTTTCTTTTTTTTTTTTTCATTTATTTTCTTGCCTCATCCTCCAGCTGGGCCTTTACATGATGGGAATAGGAGTTACAAGAGTGGGAATAGAATCTACAAGAGTGGGAATCCTTGTTTTATTCCTGACCTTAATAAAAAGATTTCAGCTATTTCTTGTTGAGTATCATGCTACTGGTGAGATTTCCAAAGACAACTTTTATTGTGTTGTGATAAATTCTTTGTATATCTAAAATTTTGAGGAACTTCTCCATTAAAATGTGTTGACTTGAAGTTTACTGTGAGAAGAAAGATTAATAGTAATAGTTCTTGGACAGGATATCCTATCTGCTTCTTGTACTACGGATAACCACTAGAAAGATAACAATGTAAAATGTATTAATTATTGAAACTGTGCTATTCATCAGCTTTGAAATCATCTCATTGATATTTCTCTCTGAATAAAATGCAATTTAAAAAATTAAAGTTTATTATCTTAATTTTCCAGAGTGAAATCAGAACTCAAAAGGTTTTAGGCATGATATCCTTGTATACAGATTTTTAAAAGAGGACCCTTCCTCTGAAGTGATGCAACTGAACCAGTAAGAATGCCCACGGTACCTAAAACAGGTTCCTTGTTAGAGGCCTGACTTCCAAAATCGCAGTAGCAGATACAGGAAGGAAGCAACACTTGCTTTCTGTTCTACAGAAACCCCAAACTGCAATGCTCATAGAGCCCAGCTCTTCAGTGTCTTTCTCTAATCAGCCGCATGGCCATGCACACTGTGAGCACACAGGTATTCATAAGTTGCTGTAGTCTTAAGTCATTATTTTTATTTATTTATTTATTTTTCATAATATTGAGAAACAAATAGCAATGAGTCATTTTCAAATCAAATTAGTAGGACAGTTTCAATAATTAACACATTGCATACTGTTTTATTAGTGATTAATTGTTGTTCAAGATGCAGAAATGATACTCTATTTACAAACACTAGTAGAACAGATCCCTCTATTCGTTGAACTAAGAGAATGCAGCTGTATATCTATCTTAACTATTTTGAATATACAGATACAAAATGGCCATTCATTTTAATTTGTATTTTTCTCATGTTAATGATACTGAGCATTTTGATGAACATGTGCTGGCCTGGTATATCCTTTGTCTATTTTTAAAATTATAGTTTTGCTTTTATTTAGTTTTGTCTATATTATAGGTGTGTAATTTCAGCAGAATATTCCCAAATAGTCCAATAGTCCATAATACTATTGGGTTTTCCGTATGACTGGCAATGTCAGAAGTTGTTGACTTGAGTCCTTTACAGCTCAGCATAATAATATGGTTTTACCTCTCATGTTCAGTTTAATACTTTCCTGCTGGATGGTTAAGACCAAGATAAAGCAAGACCTATGCAACAAGTAATATAGATTTTGTATCTGATTACTGTCAGTCAAATCCTCTCAGGATTTATCCTGAGACATTGTATCGCAGTTTGTATATCCTTTCTCTGTGTAAGCCATGTGAATGAGTCATGGTCATTGTTTGACCAATTTGTTTTCTGTGAAAGCCTGAGAGAATGTTTTCTCTCCAAGTGACTCTCCCTAGGCACACTCTACATCCTCGATCACTTTTCTCTGTGGCCCCATAATCTCATTGATCAAAAAATTTGGGACAAAACTGAGTTGCATGATGCTATAGTACAGGTTCTCCTATGTCCTGAGATTTAATTGACCTTGTAAGGCTAGGGCCAAAATGTTGGCTGTCCATGTAGCCCTCCTTTTTCTCTAATTTTTGGTTTCAAACTGAGGTTGTTAACATTCCAGAAGAGAAGCTTATTGTTATTAATGTACATTCTAAGCTGCTGAGCTTAAACTCACTATCTGTCTGAATATCAAACATCTTAGGCTTAAAATGGAACAGGTATTTTTCATCAAGTATTGGTATGTTAAACTTTAAGTCCCTACAAAATATAACATAAAAAATTTAAAAAACTAAAATATATTTTAAAAATAGGAATAAACAATTATGTTTACACATAAGTTTAGAAACCTAATCATATACAACATTGTAGCAAGACAGTCCTTCATCACTACTTTTCCTCTCTCCTGCCTTCATTCATCACCACCCTCCTTCTCTAACAAACATGTACCCGAGAGACAGCATGGCAGCAACAGGCACATCATGACAAGCAGCACCTATTCAGAGAACCAGAATGATAGGCACTACCAGCCTGAACCTACTACTACCAAATGTCATCTTCAGTACAGTTGCTTAGTTCAAAGGTATCAGCATATATAGTCAGTCAATGTGACAATCCTTCCAATTAACTACTACATTCAAAAAACTTCTGAAAGCTTTTCTTCAAGATGGTTGACAACCTAAGTTCACAGATCAAAATTGGAGAAATAGAAGAGCTGCAAGGCCAACCAACATTTTGGCCCTAGCCTTTCAAGGTCAGCGAAGACTCAGGGCATAGGAGAACCTGTACTGTAACATCACGAAATGCAGTTGTGCCCCAAATTTTCTGATCAAGGAAATTATAGAGCCACAGAGGAAAGAGATTGATGATGCATAGTGAGCATGGAGAGAGTCACATGGAGAGAAAACTTTCTCTCAAGCTCTCATGAAGAGCAAACTGGTCAAGCATTGGCCATGACTCATCCACATGGATGGCACAAAGGATCTACAGAGTATGATACAGGATTACAAGACAAACCCTGAGGGGACTTCACTGACCTCATCAGAAACAAAAACTACATGTGTTGGTATATAGGTCTTGCTCTATCTAGGTCTTAACCATCCAGCAGAAACGTATAAAAATTAGCAATATAACATGGTGCCATAATAATAAGTTGAGCTGTAAATGGCTACAGTCAGCAACTTCTTCAGATACCTCACTATTACTGTGGAATGCTGCATTGTGTTGGACTGTGTTGCCGAGTTCAGGCACCTAAATTGGTTTAATGACAATGGAGTGCTCATCTTTGACAGGTCCAGACAAAAACAAAGGGGAATACAAAAGAAAAATCATGATGTGTGTGTATAAACAGTACAGTTAGGATAAATATGCCATGCTTCTGCATAATTCTATGAGAAGCCAGATTTGTACCAACAGTGGTTGGACAAGATATTATGTTGGCTTCTAGTACTATGGACAAATACTAGGAAGATAACAAGGTGGAAAGTATTAATTACTGAATCTGTGATATAATTGAGCTATAAAAAAATAAGATAAGTATATAGCTATACTCTCTTAATTCA
The DNA here is from genome assembly GCA_004027165.1 of Ctenomys sociabilis. Lineage (NCBI taxonomy): Eukaryota > Metazoa > Chordata > Mammalia > Rodentia > Ctenomyidae > Ctenomys > Ctenomys sociabilis. The sequence continues at coordinate 11,869 of PVKA01042012.1, forward strand.
CTGATTAGAGACATCTGCTATAATAATGTCTGTAAGTATAATATCATGTATGCACCTTGTAAGACACCAAAACATTGTGTTTTGCAATGTATTAATTTTTCAATGTATTAATTATTGAATGTGTCCTGCTACTTTGATTTGAAACTGTCTCATTGCTATTTGTACTTCAATAATAATAATAATGATAATAATAATAATAATAACAATAAAATCTTCTGAAGATTCTGAGGATCATTGCCTTGCTCATCTTATATATATAACTGTATGGCTTTGCCTCTCTCATGTTTCTTAGCTCTTCGGCTTGCTCTCTCTTCGTTGTCTTCAAGTTCTTGTTTTCCTTTTAAGTGTGTTATACCTTTCTATTTGTATTTGTTCTTTTGAGGTATTATACTAGGGAGACTATGATATTTACACATGTGTGTCTGGTTTATTTCACTTATGAATATATGTTGAAGTGGTATCCACTTCAATATAAATTCTTCAAGTTTATCATTCTTTATAGCTAATACTTCAATGTATGAAAACACCACATCTTCTTCATTCATTCTTCATGTGACAGTCATCTTGGTTGTTTCCAAGATTTCGCTATCAAAATTGTGCTGCTATAAACATAAGTGCATGAATATCAATATGATATGATGTTTTCAGTTCCTGCAGGAAAATTCCTAGTAGGGGATAGCTGGCTTGAATGAGATTTCCACTCCTAGTTTCTTAAGGAATATCCACACTTATTTCCGTAATGGTTGAACCAGTCTGCATTCGCACCAGCAGTGGAGAAGGGTTTAGTTTTCCCCATAGTCTCTCCAACCTTTGTTGTTGGTTTATTTGTTTATGATAGCCATTCTTTGCATAGTGAGATTGTATCTCAGTGTTGTTTTAATCTGCATTTCACAGACGACTAGTGATATGGAGCATTTTTTCATATATTAATTTCTTCTTTAATTTCAGCCTTTTGAGAAGTGTATATTCATCTCAGATGCCCATTTTGGAATTGTATCTTTAAATTTAAGGGCCCTGATGCATTTTAGTTCTTTACAAAGTCTAGAGAGCAGACCTTTACCTGAATGCTTATTAGTTAAGATATTTTCAAAATTTGTGGGTTGTCTTTTCACTTTGTTGATACTTTCTTTTGATGTGCAAAAATTTCTCAATAAGAAGTGGTCCCAGCTTTTAATTTTTTCAAGTGTTTCCATGTGCATACATGTGTGTTGGTTAGTTCTTTGCCTACCTCTGTCTTCAAGTGTTGCTCATACTTTCTCTTCCAGGAGCTTTAGTGTTTCTCTTTTAATGTTTATATCTTTAATCCAGTTTGACTTTAGTTTAGTGCATGGTGAGAGACCTGGGTCATGTTTATCTTTTGGCAATTAGAGAGCCATTTTTTTCTGGCACCATTTGTTAAAGAGGCTATCTTTTTTCCAGTGAGTATGTTTGGCCCCTTTGTCAAAAATAAGGTATCTGAGCTCCTCTGGAGAGGCTTCAGCATCTTCTAATCTATTCCGCTGAACCTCAGGTCTATTTTGTTGCCAATACTATGCTGATTTTATAACAGTAGCTTTGTAGTATAATTTTAAGTCAGGGATTTTAACACATCCTGCCTTGCCTTTATAGGCCAGGATTGCCTTTGCTATTCTGGGTGTTTTCTGGTTCCAAGTAAATTTTAGGAAAGATTTCTATAGGTCTATGAGGTATGTTGGTGATAGTTTGACATTAAAGGGATTGCATTAAACCTGTACAGCAATTTTGAAGCATGGCCATCATCACAATGTTTGTTCATCCTATGCAGGAGCATGGAATATCTTTTCATTTTCTGAAATCTTCTACAATCTCTTTTTGAAGAATACTCTAATTTTCTTGAAAAGATCTTTGATTTCTTCAGTTAGATTAATTCCAAGGTATTTTAATTTCCTTGGTGCTATTGTAGAGGGTATCGGTTCTCTAATTTCCCTCTCAATGTGCTTGATATCTGTGTAGAGGAATGCTATTGACTTGTGGATTGACTTTGTATCCTGCTATGCTACTGAATTTATGTGTTAATTCTCGTAGCTTCTTGGTGGAGTTTTTTGGATCTTCCAAGGAAAACATCTTGTCATCTGCATATAATGATAATTTGATTTATTTTCTTACCTATTCTTATTCTTTTTATTTCTCTCTCTTGTCTAATGGCACTAGCTAATGATTCTAAACTAAGTTGAATCAGAGGGATGATAGAGGGCATCCTTGTCTTGTATCAGATATAAGAATAAAAGATTTCAGATTTTTCCCCATTTAGGATTATGCTAGCCATTCTATTTTCATAAATGTCTTTTGTCAGATTGAAGTAAAGGCCTTCTATTCCAATTTTCTTTAGGACTTTGAACATGAATGAGTGTTGGACTTTGTCAAAATCTTTCTCTGCATCGATCGAGATGATGATGTGGTTTTTAGATTTCAGTCTATTAATATAGGGTATTACATTTATAGATTTTCAAATAGTGAACAATCCTCATATCCCTGGAATGAATCCTACATGGTCATGGTGTATGATCTTCTTGAAGATTTGCTGTGTTCTGTTTGATAGGATTTTATTGAGGATTTTTCATCGTGTTCATGAGGGAGATTGGCCTGTGGTACTCTTTTCTAGTTGTGTCTTTCCCTGGTTTTGGTATCAGTATAATACTTGCTTCTAGGAATGATTTTGGGAGGATTGCTTCCTTTTTAATTTCCTTGAAGATTTGGAGGGGTGTATGGCATATATCTTCCATAAATTTCTTGTAGAATTTAGCTGTGAATCCATCAGGACCTGGACTTTTCTTTATTGGTAGGTTTTTATTACATCTCGTATTTCATTGACTGTTATTAGGCTATTGAGAGTGGTTATATCTTGTTGATTCGATTTTGGTAATTTGTACCTTCTGAGGTATCTTTCCATTTCATCTGTGTCTTCTATTCTATGAGAGTAAAGACTCTCAAAGTAGTTATTGATAGTCTTCTCAATTTATACTGGGTCTGTGGTAATTGCACCCTTTTTACTCCTTAATGCTTATATTTGATTTTTTCCCTCTTTTTGTTGAGGTTAGCTAGAGGTTTATCAATTTTATTCAACCTTTCAAAGAACCAGCTTCTTGATTTGTTAATTCTTTGAAGTATTTTTTTGTCTCAATTGAGTTCATTTCTGCTATTATTTGTATGATTTCTTCCCGTCTTTGGGCTGTAGATTTGGTTTGCTGTTCCTTTTCTAGTTGTTGGATGTATAGCATTGGGTGTTTATTTGTTCCTGCTCTGTTTTCCTAATGTGTGAGTTCATATCTATAATTTTCCCTCTGAGAACTGCTTTCATCACATATTATAAATTCCGATAAGTTGTGTTTGAAATCTATTGAACTGTAGATATTGTTGAATGTCTTGTTTTATTTCATCTGCAACCCATTGATTGCTGAGTAGGTTGTCGTTTAATTCCCATGTAGTTAGCATGTTTTCTTGGTTTCTTTTATTGTTTATTTCCAGTTTCATTGCACTGTGGTCAGATAATATACGTGAGATAATTTCTGTTTTCTTACATGTACTTCAGCATGACCTATGGACCAGTATGTGGTCTATTTTAGAGGATGACCCACGTGCAGCTGAAAATAATGTGTACGCAGCTGTGGTTGGGTGGAACACTCTGTATATGTCCACTAAGTCCATTTGTTTCAAGCCCTTGTTCAGTTCTGTTACTTCCTTACTAATTTTTTGTCTAGTTGACCTATCTTTTTGTGATAAGGGAGTGTTAAGATCTCCTGTAAGATTGTGATATTGGACATTACATTTCTCATGTTCATTAAGACTTGTTTTATATAGTTGGGTGCTCCCTTGTTTGGTGCATACATATTTATGAGTGTTACCTCTTCCTCTTGAATTTTTCACCTAACCAGTATATATACCTTTTTTATTTCGCTTGATTTTGTTTTTGAAGTTGAGACTCTCTGAGAATAGTATTGCTACCCCTGCTTTTTTCTAAGGTGCTGCAGTGTGTAGTATTGTTTTCCATCCCCTGACTTTTAGCCTATGAATGTCCTTTTGATTTAAGTATCTTTTTTATATATCATAGTGTTGCATTTTGTTTCCTAATCCACTGTGCCAGTCTACTTCTCTTAATTGGTGAATTGAGTCCATTTACATCGATTGTTATAATTGAAATGTGTTGACATATGAATGGCATGTTATTTACCTTGTGTTGTTCACTCCTTCTTGTCCTGTGTTTAATTATTTGCCCTATTTAGTAGGTTTCTTCTGTTCCCATTGGTGGAGTTCTGATCATTTTGGTCCCTCTCTAGAGCATCTTTCAGTAGTCTTTGAAGGGTTATCTTTGTCATCACGAAATTCTTTAGTTGCTCTTTGTCATGGAAGTATTTCACTTCTCCATCAAATTTGAAAGAGAATTTTGCAGGTGATAGCATTCTGGGCAGGAATTTGTTTTCATGGAGGATTTGATGTATGGTGCTCCATGCTCTTCTTGCCTTCATGGTTTGTGCAGAAAAGTCAGCTGTAATTCTGATGGGTTTTCCTTTCAATGTAATCTGCTTCTTTTCTCTAGTTGCTTTCAGTATGCTATTCTTGTGTTAGATTTCTTGAATCTTGACTATTATATGTCTCGTTCTGTTTTCATTTGGCTTGAAGTTATTTGGCATTCTGTATGCTTTGGTTACCTGAATGTCCAATTGTTTCCTCATATTTGAGAAGTTTTCTGCTATTATTTCTGCAAATATTATTTTTATATCATTTGTATTGACTCCTTCTTTATCATTGATGCCTATTATTCCCATGTTGTTCATCTTTGCATTGTCTTACAGGTGATGAATTATTTTTTCCTGTATCTTAGTTGTTTTTAAGAGATCTTTTCTTACCTTTTCATTAGCTGCACCACCGTCCTCAAGATCTGACATTCTGTCTTCACTTTCACTCAAACAGTTTTGTAGCCTTGTGGTTGAGATTTTAACCTCCTCTATATGTCTTTGACTCTGCTTCATTTGATCTATTTCTTTCCTGTATTGCTCATTGAAGGAGTCCATCATTATTCTAATCTCCTCTATGTTTTTTATCAATGTCTTCTTTAGAAGAACTATTAATTCTTTTACTGCAAAGATTTTACAGGTTGCATTTCCTCTATATGTTTCTGTATTTGATTCTTTACTTCCAATGCAATGAATTCAATGATTTCTTTTTTTATTTCAGAAATTAATTCTGTTTTAACTTCCTCTGTACCTTTCTGCTATTGCTTATTTACTTCTGATGCTATTAATTCATACATTTTCGCTGAGTTAGGGTCCTCTGCCCTTGTTCTTTGTGGGCACTGGGTTTCCTCCTTATTTTTCTGCATTTGATTCTTTACTTCAGATGCTATGAGTTCAGAAAGTTCTGTTTTTTGTTTTAGAAATTAATTTTTCTCTGAGTTCCTCTATACATTTTTGCTATTATTTCTTTACTTCTGACTCTATTAATTCATACTTTTCAGCTGATCTATTGTATTCTGCACTTATTCTAGGTGGCCTTGAGGCCTGAGATTGCATTTTGCTCCTTGTCTTTGTCATTTCAGATATCTCTGACTTCTGACCCTTCATGTAGAGTTTTGGTGCAGTTATATCCTTATCACATACTGAAGTTGTGGTAGAGTGTCCGGCGCCGCTCCCGTCCCGCGGAAGAAGACACTCAGACACTCAGCAACGGGTTCAGCAAGCCTTTATCGAGTGGGATGCAAGCCTCTACATGCGTCCGCTATCTGCGGCTCCTACCGTGCAAGCATCTATCAGGTGGGATGCAAGCCTCTACATGTGTCCGCTACCCGCGGCTCCTATCGTGCAAGCATGGCGG
>PVKA01042013.1:5939-17782 GCA_004027165.1 Ctenomys sociabilis
AAAAAAAAAAAAAAAAAAAAAAAAAAAAAAAAAAAAAAAAAAAAAAAAAAAAAAAAAAAAAAAAAAAAAAAAAAAAAAAAAAAAAAAAAAAAAAAAAACCTCTGGTGAATTATTTTTCTAAGAATTAATCAATGATTAAGCAATCCTTTGTAAAATTAATAATTCAATGTCTCTGTGGATTTCCTACATGTGGTCTCATTCACTGAGCAAATCCACAACTGAATTCCAGGAAATGAAAAGTCCTGGTATAACCTGGCCTTACGCATGCTGCTAGGCAGTAAGGAAGAACATCAAAACTTTTGAAGCATTGAATAATTTTTTCCTTATTGCGGAAGCAGATTTTCTTTGATAGTTTGGTCGCTACATTATCTTCAGGAAACTGTTCACTGACAAAATCACTTTATTAGGTAAGATTCATTCCTTAAAATTCAGACTCTGAAAAAAAAGCCTTACGGAGACATTGAGATGGCGTACACATGGCATTGTATTTCACGGAATCACATTCTAATGATCTAAATGTACTTGAAAACAGGGAAAGCTTCAAGCTGCTCCACAATCAAACTCAACAGTACCACTTTTTGAGAGGAAGAGTGTTTTGTGTTGTTTCAGATTTCCACACATAGAGCAGGTTTAGAAGCATGGTTTGATGAGAACACATTTCTGCTAACTTTCAGCCAAGCCCAAGTTTCCTGATGCATCAGAGTGGGCCTCTGCAAGCATCACCTTCCACATCTACTCATGGAGCCCACTTTAGAATCTGCCAGCTGCCTGCGTCAGAAACAAGAGCTAAGCAGGCCTCAGCCGAGCTACTTGTGTGTAATCACCATTACCACCCAGAAATTGTGCCTTCTTCCTGTGATTGTCATATTTTCCATGGTGAATCCAAAAGACATAGTACTTCTGTAGTGGTCTGCAGTGACCCCAAAATGCAGGAGCAATGATTCTGTCTAAATCAGCTCCTGTGGCATGACAACACTGACCACAAAGTGTACATGCGTAGAAGGGCTGTAACAAATTAGGGATTACGGTCACAGGGTCACAGAGCCAAAGAATGATGAGCCAAGTAAGAAAAGAGACACAGAAACCCCAAATCATGCTCTCCTCAGGCAAAAGCCAGCTCAGACCTCGTGGATATTCTGTCTTTTGAGCTGGGTCATGTGTGGTGTTAAGACCCAGGCATGGCCAGAGAAGGAGAGGAAGGTCAGTCACTCTCATCTGAAAGGCTGCAAGGAGGGGCCCACTGTGACTCCTATCTGTAGCAGTGGAAAGGGGGTCTGAGTCAGAACATAGCTTAAGGCCCTGGAAAAACATTATCAGAAAAGCTGGGTTAGAGATTGTCATAGTTCGAGGCTGGCTGAGAGCCAATCATTTAACTTAAGTTCTCTGTAATTGCTGCTGATGGCTTATAGTAAAAACTGCACAATGTCCAGGAGGGTCCCCCTACCAGGCACATTCTAATAGACCCTCAGAAATCCTCTTACAATCATCTGCCTTGTAGGCTATCACCAATCAGAGATAAGACTCTCTGGCATTTTTCCTATAATAAAACAGCTCCTAAGAGGGTTGCAGTGGTAGACATGCAAGCTAAGTAAAAGGCTGATGAGCAGAAGAAACATACTTCCTAAGCATGTAGAAGTTCATGATCAAATTGCCTGCTTATTGTGGTTACCGCAGAGCTTGGGTGACTCTGGAGATCTCTGCTTAAAATCAGCCTACATCCAGCCAGCCTGCAGGAATAGTGGAAGATCTAGTTGTAGCTCCCTTATGCATCCATTTGTCACAAAAATTTATGTGGGCTTAATATGAATTTCAGAGTGACTTGCTAGGCTCTCTTCCCATCCTGAGAATTCACCAGTGGATAGAAGAAAGTCTCTCTTCCTACAGCCTAGTGAGGGAAAAGAAAACAAAATAATTAAATAGAAATGTCAGCTACTAAACAGTGCTGACCTGGGGACTTGCCACACTCAGTTTAACAAGGACAGGGACTCTGTGTGTGTGTGTGTGTGTGTGTGTGTGTGTGTGTTGCACACGTGGCATGCATGATTTTATATTAGATTGTTAAAGAAACCCTCTCCAATAAGGTAAAACTTGAGCAGAGTCCTAAGGAAAGAAAAAAAATCAAGCCTTGTGGATATCTTCAAGAAAAGAGTTTCAAGCTAGTGCAAGGGTCCCAAGGACAATACACCTGGGATAGTCCAGAGCCACAGAGAAATCAAAGGGACAAGAAGGAAATTCAGTGGAGGAAAGAGTCAGAAATGGAGTGCAGCAGGAAGTGCTCATCAGAGCACTGCAATCACAGAAAAGTATTGACTTTTTTGGCACTGGGGATTGAACTCAGGAACTTGCATTTGCCAAGCAGGCACTGGGTCACTGGGCTATAGCCCCAATATCCTCACCTTTCATGGGGGAGGTATTGACTTTCATGGAGAGAGAGATAGGAGGCTACGAGAAGCTCTGATTGGAGCGTGGTATTTTCCTTTTAGAAGGGACATGAAGAATCCAATGAAGAATGCACTGCAGGGGCAAGGGTAGCAACTGGGTAAGCAGCTCTTGCTTACTGTGATAAAATCTTATTTTAAAATGATCTCAATATGTGACAGGCAGACAAAATGATACAGTAGACAGCTAACATTTAAAAAGCAAAATATTTCCAGCAGTTCTTTTGGGAGATCTGCAATTTAAAATGTCTTGGGTACCTATAAGGATCAGAAAGGTTAAATATACCTAATGAGCAATGGTACTAAAAAGAGATAGTAAAGACTAAAGAAAGATTCAAAGCCATGCCTAGCTCCAAGACTGCCTTCAAATTACTACCAAACTCATCATTCCACTTTTCACATTTCAGACAAAATGAATTTCCTAAGGGGTATAGTATATCTGATACACCTTTATCTCTTATAACTCATCCATGCTTGCCCACTATATATTTCCCTGTGGTCAAAGTTCACACTCCTCTATACTTTGCTCAAAATCCTTTATAATCTGACCTCTGAACTACAGTACATAGAAATTCCTTCCACTCATTTAATTAGACAACACTTTCTCATGTTTAGATTTTACAGATAATGTTTTCTATGTTCAAAAACTATTTTTCTCTTTCACTCTTAAAAATCAGATTTCCAAGAAGAGCCAAACAGCCAATCAGAGTCAATTTCCCAAGAAACTGTTACATTTTATTCCTTAAAAGTGCTCCTAGTTTCATGATAACTCCCCTGAATGTATTAGTTACATCTAATACTTACAATAACCAGCATGTCTGTGCTACAGAATTCCTAGTGTCACCTCTTTCATTATAGTCTTCATGAACAGCACCCCCTGGAGCTGTGCAGTACACAGTATCCAACAAGACAACTACACAGTAGGCACACTTAGCCCATTCTTAAAGTGAAATAACTGAGGCTTAGATAGGTTAAAGATTTATTGAAAGGCATAGAGAACAGACTTCTGAATTAAGATTCAAAATTTAAGTCTGTTTCTAAGACTGATGCAATTAACTGGCCCATTATGCTGCTCCTGATTAGTAGACAGAATAACCTTTGCCGACTATTGGACTTTGGCTTGAATTAGCCCTTAAATTCCAGGTCAGGAGGGCCTCGTTAGCAACAGTTTCTTGGAACATTTCCAACAGCTTGGCATTTATTGTATGGATTAGAGACTCGAGTATCAATGACTGGGGCAGCATGAGGGCTAATGTGTGCCTGGAGACAGCTGCCCTATGATCTTTGGCCATAAAGGATCCTTATGATCCTTTAGCAACTGCCTAGCAACCTCTTCCTGTGTATACTGTCCCAGGGATCTCTTAGGTCAGCCAAGAAAATGTCTTGCCTTCTAGCCCACAGGTCACGGTGTGTTTTTAGTCAACATATTGACTGGATTGATCAGTAGAACTCTAAAATCATTCTCAGGGGGGGAAAAAAAGAGAGGGACTTCTAAGGTTACCTAAAAATATCATAATTATATTCAAAAAGCCACAGCATTATAACTTGTGAAACCAGTGGACACAAATGCTGATGTAACTCATTGGCCCTGACCCAACTGGAAAGAACTCTCTGGAATTAATTTTCTTCTTCCTTTATTAAAATTAATACCAAATCCAAAGGCTTATGACTATGTGGGATATAGGTTATCTAATGCAAGTTCATATTTTCTCATTTTGTCTCATTTCTTTCAGGGTCTTTCTCACATCATCAAGTTCAAGAAGTTCTACTTATTCTGCCCCAAGGCTCTTCAGATATATATTTACATAAAAATTAAGCAGAAAGATAAGGATAGAGGGCATAGCTATTTTTTTACTTTACAGTTTAGCCTTACATTCTGACTTGATCTCCTAAATGCTGGACAAAGAAGCAGGTTGATTTTTGTGGCAGCTTCAGATCATCTCATATCTTTGGCGAGTGATGGCCTAGAAAGATTGGCTTAGGAATATCCATGTTGTCTAAATGAATCTCCAACATGGTAGGTGCGAAGAAAACCTGATTATCTTATGATCATTATTTAATTTAAAAAAAAGCCAACAGCATCAACCCAGATTAAAAACCTGAATAGCACTGACAAAAATGATAAAAAGATATCCAGCTGCCAATAATCCAGCTGCGACAACCTGCTGAGGGGGAACAGGATGAACATACAAGGTTTACAACTCTGCCAGGATAAGCTTGAAAAACTTGTAGCAAATGGATTCGTATTGAGACCATAATGCTAAACGAAATAAATCAATTTGCAATGTATTAATTCATCGAATCTGTATGGTTAAGGTGTCTTGAAACTGTCTGTTTGACATTTGTATTTCAATAAAATAAAAATAAATAAATAAATAAATGAAATAAATCAGACACACAGCTTAAATATTGTATGGTTTCTCTTATATAAGAAACTCAACATATAAATCAAGTAAGAGCAAAACAAAAGATCAATAATAGGAAATAGGGTGATAAATCTTTTCTAAGTGGGAAAAGGACCAAGAAGTTGAGGAAAGTAAAAGAATTAAGATGTGTCATGTACGCGTGCCAACTGCTCACAAAGAATGCAACCACTGTGCATTGCACAATGCATGAATAAAAATTTTAAAAAGAAAAGAAACACAAACGTGCAAGACAGACACGGACTGCCTTTGTAAAGAATAAGAAAGGGCCTGCTCTGCAAAGAGGCCTAGAGAGGAGGGAGACAGCGAACCATAAGCACCGGACTCAGACAGGGAGCACACTGGCCCTGCCGCCTGCCCAGCACAGGGAGCAGCCTCGTCCCCCGCTGCTGGTAGACAGCTGGGGTTATTCCAAGGCTCTCCTTGACTCACCTTCCTGCGTACTTGGGATTCCCTTCCACATAATTCTTGCTGATTTAAAGCCTCCACGTTAAACAGTTCATCTCTTCCTAAGGCAACACTGCAGCAAGGATGAATCTTTATCTACCCCTGGGGAAAGCACTTCCAAATTCTGCTAGACAAAGAGATGGCACCAGAGACCATCGCACCTAGCAGACAAATTACTGTCCTGCATCCCGACCTTACACTATCAGACAAAGGCTGCACTTCAGAAAGAACTAAAATTTCATGGTCACTTTATGGAAAGCCTTCTCAGAACTTTAATTTTTTTTTTCCCAAAAGGTTTCCTCTCCCCTGAATGATAAATTGGGACAGATCTACAGGGGACAAGTTATAAGATGTCATGTGAGATCTGCAAGGCTTTCTGCCTAAACTTACAAAATTGCAGTCTGGGCTCTGTCCCCTCCCATGTGAGCATATAACAATTTCATTTGCTTCAGGAAAAGAAGCAACTAGTAAGTCAGTCAAAAAAAGAAAGATGGATTTTGGATTCAAGAGGATAAAGAAGTTGTTGGAGTCACCTGTTTTTCAACATAGTAATTTCTAGTTCTCCATGTTCTCTAAGGTTTTCAATGGTTCTATTGTCTTTCTCTAACAGAGACAAGCTCTGTAAGGAGGGGCTTATTTTCTTTTTTTTACTATGATATTTTCAGTTCCTAGAGATTATAATATGTAAAAGATTCACATAAAGATGCTGTATGAAAAGTACATTTGTGAATAAATAAAATAGCTATCAGAGGGTCATGGGCTAACTCACCCAACCTCTGATGCCGAATCAATGTTTGGGCGGGTAGCAGGCAACTACATTTGAAGGTACTCTCTTGTGAAATGGGTTTGCTCGGAAATGAACAGGATCCACATTCTGTTGAAAGACCAGTCCTATCATTGTTAGGTGAAGGAGGAGAAATGTGTCATTTAGGCTCATGCAAAGCATTTCCAGTTGTAAAAACTGATCCACAGCACAAAGTTGGGCCAGGAGGCCAGGCGTCTTCTCAGCTGTAGGCTCAGGTCTCCCTCCCATAGCCCTGACTTGTGGATTGTTCTCCTCTGCTCAGAAGGTCTTAGAACTATGGACCTCCTCTAGGATGCAGGCCTATTATTTTTTTTTCTGAGTATAATCAGAAGATACCTTGTCAAACACCCCCCAAAACAATCTCCATGATAGTGGCCCTATAAAAAGGAATAAAGTACCAAGAACTGAATTTTAATGCCTCTGCATGCTAATAAGAAAATGTAGGTAGAAAGAAAACTCGAATAGGAAGCTACTTCAGCAGAAAGTAAGTGAAAAAAATAACTCAGAAAGAAGGTGTTTGGATAACCTTGGGCTTTGCATGAAAACAGGAAAGATTGTACTCAAAATTATCATGCACCAGGGCCACAAAGGGCTCCATTCTGTGACAATAAAGACTAATGACAATAAGGACTGAAGTCAATGACTGGGATGTTTTGTCCCAGGTGCTGTGTTAGTCGCTTTGTATCCACTACCCTTGACCTTCTGGAAAATACTGCAAGAAAGTATGTATTATCATTCTCACTTTATAAAGTAAGTAAATAAATATCTTATAAAAGCAAGTTAACTAAAATCATAGACGCAGCACAGAAGCAGGATTTTAACCTATGTATTTCTCATTATACCACCATAATCTTTGTTAGTTTATTTCCACTACCCAGGTCAACAAACACTATGGTTGGGGACAAAGAGCTTTGTATTTATGTACTTAGCACAGAAGAGCCTCTACATAAATATGTGTGGCTTGCAGGGCCACTTCAGGGACAGAGCTCGTTGCTCATTCTTCTCCGCTCCCTAAGCTTATGCCTTGTAAGCACTCCTGTTCATCAGGCAGCAATGGGGATGACCCATTGCGGGATTACTGCCTGAGGTCTGAGGTCTGGAATTATTCCCAAGTCACGGAACAAACCTAGTTTTTTTAATATGTGCAGAAAGAAGGAAGACACAGAAAGTTATCATACAGTATAGCAGCAAAACTAAAATAAAAAGAGAGGACTGGGTCAAAGGTGGGAGCTGGGGGCCATATAGGATTTGGTCAAAACAAATAAGTTAATGCATTTCTCCTAATGAACTAACACATTTTTCAAGAATCTTAGGGCAACTGTAGGGATGTAGCTCAGCAGCATAAGCACCTGTGTGGCAAGTGCGAGGTCTCAAGTTCAATCCCCAGTACCAAAAAAGAATCCCAGTGCAGCTGACAAGTCTACTGTCTTAGTCAGGACTCCTTTTTAAATTTCAAACTGATCAGAAATTTTAAAAATCTAAGGATCACACACTGACCCACTGTGCCAAGCTTTCCTTCGGCGCTTCCCCAAGCCAGATGTGGTGTTATAAAATGGGCAGATTATGTCTCTTGAGCAGCTCACGTGTTAGTGGGACACTACCACGGAGACAGTCCTCTCCTACCTGGGAAACAGATCTCTTACACTGGTAGGGAGGAAGAGAGCTTTTCCCAGCATTTTAAGTGCGCTGGCCACTAGAATGAATGACCCAGCTCCCTGGTGAATATTCCTACACCGAGGGCCTCTGTTTACTATCAGGGTTTGAAAGATTTGAGCTCATTCAGTTTATAGCCCTATAGGGAAGAGATTTCAAGTGTAATTCTCTCCAAGACACAGGGAGCAGCTCCTTTGCACTTTGTGACCCTTCCAGGAGATTCCTGATGGGCACCGATAACTGTTTCAGAGAGTTTATTCACTATCAATCCTGAAGAGAAAAGGAAGACTTTATGTTTGACTGTACACAATTAAAAAGAATGAGGTCATGTGCATGCTTTCATATCTAGGTGACCCCAAAAAAGCACTTATTTAATTGTAGGTTTCCACACCAGCATTTTGACCTTTAATGTTAAGAAATCTGTATATACAGTATGTTTTGCGTGCATCTGTGTGCATGTGTGTGTGCGTATGTGTGTGTGTGTGTGTCTGTCAGCATGTGTGTGTGTGTGTGTGTGTGTGTGTGTGTGTGTGTTTCTAATTCTGGAATGAAGAGATTTTCTTTGAGTTCAAAGATCTGCTGAGTGGCCTCCATGTACAAAGTTCCATAACTGACTCTGAGAACAATAAAGACCACTGGCACACAGTTCCAACCATTAGTGATTTCATGTTAGTGCCTTAGTATTAGGAAGATTGAAGAGAATGCACAAAGCAGGGAATCTAAAGAGTGGGAAAAGCTAGAAAGCACTAGAATGAAGAGAATATCTGAGTAAAGGCAGAAAACAAAGCTTCTCCATCTACACCTGACCTAAGCACCACCTGGGAAAATCATTAAAGTTAGATAACTGGGTCTTATGATCATATATAAGGCAGGTCTAAAGAAAAACTCCAGATTTCATGTTCTAACCTCCAAACTGAGTAGTGGGCCTGACACTCTCCTTGAGAAGCACTGATGTAAAGGGGAGAAGGAGAGAAAGAAAAGAACTAAATAGAGACAGAAACTGGCTCAAAGATAGGTGTAAACTTCACAAGCAACTACCCGAGTGAGCAAGATAAGTATGTACTAGGGGTAAGCTAGTGCCTGAATATAAGAAGACTATGGAATGGGTTTTTTCTCATCAACAAGACAATGATGTAAAATAATATAGCAGACAGGCTTTGCAACTACCAGATTAAGACTCTAAGAATGGAACATGAACCCCCTTAGGGAGTTTGGAACTTTGGGTATTGGAACATAGGGAGCAAAGGCCTTGAGGGGAAGTCACAGGGACACCAAAGAGGACAATGAAGCACTCATGTAGCTCAAGGACCACCTATGTCACATGTTTGCTGTGGATGAGTTCTGCTTTCTCTTAGAAAAAAATAGGTAAGAATCAAGAGGCTACTCCACGGTCATGAACCTAGGTCTCAGGATGAACGCAAGTCTTCACAAACCTGAGTAGAATCCATGTGCAAACCCTTTGTAGAAAGAAAAACCATGCAGGAACTTAAGCCCCAGACTGGAACGCTTGGGTGGTGACGAAAACTCTGTTCCCTAAATGACAGCTCCTCTCTAACTCAAGAGTGAGTCTGATTTGCCCTTTTCTCTTCCTTCTATGTGTGCCTCTTCGCCTTGGGGTGATGAACATAACATTCAATTTCAAGGTACGTGATGGGAACACATGAATGACTTTTTCTTTTTCAGTGGTTTCTCACAGGGGAAATGCTGGCTATGTCAGCAGAGGTTGGTGATTTTCTTGAGTTTTTGTTTGTTTGTTTGTTTGTTTGTTTTGTCTTTTTTTGTTTCCATGAGTCATGAAGTTTTGTCTTCAAGTAGAAAGCTTTTCAGGAGCTGGAATCCTATTAACTTGAGGCTTGCAAGTCTTTCAGGTTTTCCTGCAGAGTTTCAAATCACAGTCCTTGAAAGAATAAGACGCTCTTGAGAAGAGCAGGAAGTAAGAAATGAAAAGATCCAGGAACAGAGTCAAGGGCATAGATGCTTACTTAATGGTCACCCTTCATAAATAATCTGCACTACAATTTTCTAAAGTTGTCAACAAAATCCTAAGTGTCTTGTTTCTGAAACCAAGTAGAAATTCTCATGGAACTAGTAAATTTTAAAAAGGGGAAAGAAACCTGTCAAATCCTATTATTTAGAGAAATAAATACAGTAATGATAATCTATGAAAATGCATAATTTTCATACAAATCCCCAAGTGCTTTATGAAACACACAGTGTCTCTCTACACAGGGGTGCTGGTAAATGCACTCTTCTAACCAGCCCTCCACACTTGTGTTTGAAGACTTGTTTAAACATTGGCTTAAGGGTTATGGCTTTAGTGTGGGCAACTATGGTAAAATTACTGCATTACTGTCTTTTTGTGACAAATGAAGATTGTGACAGACGTGCCTTTATCTGTCACAAAGATAACTTCTGAGCCAGTCCATTGAAAAGTTACAAACATTCAATGGAGAAATAACTGCTAATGATGTAATCATTTAAATAAAAAGGGAAGATAATTTCTACCTGTTAAGCTTTTGCTTAAGTGAAGGTTTTCTACCATAATAATGACTAATAAGAGAGCATTTATTCATTCACCCAACAAATCTATGTCCTGTACACTGAATAAACTTAAGGAAAGTGATACATTGTATATTAATATTACTTTGTCATGAAATTTTATTTTTTCATAAATAAAATTCATCACCATAAAGAAATGATAGAGGTTTGGAAATTAATGATTGATATGTTGAAGCTGATTTAAACATTAAACATTATACACACACACATGTATATCATGTATGGAAAATTACAAATCAGTTCATTACTATATACAATTAAGCTTTTATGTATCAGTTAAAAATTAATTACAATAAACCAATACCTAAAGTCTTTTATGTGCCTGGTGATGTGCAAGCCACAGGGGCTAGAAACAAGAAACGATCTCTGCCTTCATGAAATTTATGATCTCACCAAAAGACAGTTGAAAGATATTACAATAAATTGGTATTTTAAAGAGGATAATTACTGTCAAAAGCTGTCTAGGAAAAACACAATCTTACAAGAGTAAATAACGGAGAACCTGAACTAGAAGACTGTTAGGGTAGGGTTTGCTAAAGAAGCATCTCCCAAGCTAAAATTTAGAAAGTACTCACTAAGAAACCAGGCAAGAGGCTGCTGCCGCAGAGCAAGGCCTGGGTCTGACACTTTTACCATTACCCTCATCTGTCCCAGGATTACTCACAAATCCACCTTTTTGATATATGAGTTGTGAGATTATACTTGAAAAATATGGAAAGTAGTTTCTGAGATTTGCATGAGGCTTTCCCTTTTGGAAGTCAGAGCTATCCAACTCCAGGTCACTCTTTTCTGCCACACTGCTGGGGGCAACACAGTGGACTGAAAGGCCACTGGTCTAGCAGGCCAAAGAAACACGCATTGTTCTCAGACCTACTGGTCAGTTCCAAGTTTTTATGTAAGTTACTTCCTTTCTCTCTGATTCATCTGCAAAATTTGGGGATTCTGCTTATGACACATAGCAATGACACTCTAATCCTACACTGTGGGATTCAAGATCTTCCATAGCATAATACCTGCCAACCTGAGCTAATAAATGAAGATGCCTGACACCTATCACATTGTCCTTTCTGTGCTTTTATGTCTCCATGACCCATCTCAAATGAAATGTCACATTTTCCACCGCAAACTTTTTTTCAGTGCTAAAGAGACCTTTAAAAATTAACTAGCTGTGGCCCCTCACTTCCCAATAAGGAAACTCAGGCCTGCTGACTGAAGAGTCTACAAAGCCACACACCATGGAATTGAGAAAACTGGGTTCCAAGACGCGGTCTCTGAGTTTCTCAGCCAACTCTTTTTCACACTGGTCATATGCTCCAAACTTACTCCTGAGTCATATCTCTGTCTCCTGATCCACAGAGTGCTTCAGGACTTAGCAAATCATGGCCAATAAACCAAACAGACCTTTGATATTCTGTGAAAGCTTAGAAAATTTAAATGTTTTGCATTTTTGAAGGATTAAAAAATAAAGTTCATAATGTGAAAGCTAGGGGATGTCCAAATTTCAGTTTCCAAAAATGG
>PVKA01042014.1:0-17694 GCA_004027165.1 Ctenomys sociabilis
AAACAAGAATAAGGTAGACCTTTTCAATTCTGGGCTATCATTAGACAGTCAAGCAGAACAAGTCCAAAAATGTAAGACTCTCTTCAAAGAAACACCAGACTTCTGTAAGTGCTTCTGATATGTATGATGATACCAAAAAATGAAACAGGACACGCAGGCAGAAGTGACTCCAGACTTTCTTTCACTAAGCTAAAACAAACAAAGAAACAAAAAACCTGTATACTCCCATCAAATGAATCTCAAGTCACTTTTCAAACCAGAAGCTTGAAAAGTAGAAAGAACAAACTACAAAGTAATGTAATAAAATCTGAATGGATCTAGTGAGAATAGCCATTCCACTCATTCATAAGGGAATAAAGCCCGTGAAGACATGTCTGACTCATTTTTTATGCTAGGAATCCTGATGCATCCAACATGAAATCTACTTCTCAGCTGTAAAAGTTCACTCCCTTTTCAATGCCAACATTTTACCTCAAAAGATCATTTCACTCAAGTATAATCTGGAACAAATCAGTCCTTCTCAATTCCACATCAGATAAATGGAAGGTGACAACCATTTAGGAAAATAACCTGTTGGAATCCTGAGTATGAGTTGTCATTCATCAATTTATATATCCGCAGAACAGATCAAGGCAAACAGCACATAGAACAAATACTGTAATTTAACTGAATAGATGGGAAATGTAGATGAATGTTGCATGAACCCAAATGCAAATCTACAATTTTTCAAGGTACTTGACCATGACTTATTTGACCCTGCAAACTTTTTTATCTGACCTCCTATTGTGAGATGGTAGAACACTCTACTCTAAGCTTTTGAACCAGTGAAAACATGGAAATCCTGCCTTTCCATCTGTGCATATGCTCACAGTACTGTGAAGCGAAGACTTAGTCACCAGCAACTGAAGGGAAGCAGCCACTTTGCAGGAGATTTGGACTAGTTTCCCTTTTAAGGATTAGTCTTTATTTAAAAAATGATTTCTGACCCATTTTTGGTCTTTTCTTAACATTACCATGTAACACTTCTAAGTCCCTCTCTGTTTTCTTGTAATTCCTTAGCTTATCACAGCCTTCTTTCAGAGGAAGAGGAGATAACATTTGTATCCAAATGTTCACGTGCAGATACACACATTAACTCTGCCATAATTATTTTTGCTAGGCATGACTAGACTTTTGAGCTAATATGTTCTACAAAGACCTATGAGCTAAAGACTTGATTAAAAGGCTGAGGCCCTTGGGGAGTGCAGCCTCAGAGAAGCAAAGGTCAGTGGGTGTTTGGCCTTAAAAAGAATGTTTAGACCCTGGGTTCCTTGTCTTTTTCTTTGCTTCTCAGCTGCCATGAGGTGAGCAGAGCCTATCTATCAAGCCCTCAGGTTGTGATGTAATGCACTGCCACAGGCTCTAAGCAACAGGGCCAAGAGTCCTAAAGCCTCTGAGAACAGGAGCCAAAAGAATCCTTTCCACTTCATTAAGTTAATTATCTTCACTATCCATTATAGTGACACAAAGCTGACTCATACATCCTAAAATAATAATACCTACTCATTCTTGCCTACTTATTAGGTCTGAGGTACTATTCAAGAACACATTGAGATGAAGAATATGAGGATCATTGCATCACTGCTAGTATCGTACTCTGTATATCTGAGATAAAGAAACCCTTCAGTGTCACACAGTACCAAGTGCCCTGGCTGAGAGTCAAACACAGATAAAGGCTCCTCCTTATGAATCTCAACTCTATCTATTGTCTTCAATGTACTGTAAGTATTTATTCAGTGTAAAAGTACTGTGTAGCATCAGCAAACACAGAAAAGCATTCCAAGCCAGAAAATTAGTACTTTAGAGATGAAAGAAGAGCTTCCCTTCAAGGCTTTTCAGGCTGTGGCTGTTCATTTTGCACTGTCCATTGTAGGGTAGAGAGGGCTCAATAACTTGTACTGATAACAAGCACAGGATAAGATGCTGCTGCTCCTCCAGTGGACTCTGTCCCATCATCCTGCATTTGTGAATTGCAATATCCACCCTTCATTACTGTAGAAGCCTAAGTCATTTGTCATTTTTGATCTACAGTTTCTGTCATCACCTTCATAAAAAGTCTCAGGAAAAAAAATAAAAGAAATAGTAGAAGCAGCCTACCTCACTTCCTACTAGAACTTTTAAAGGAAAGCTAAACTCAAATGGTCTTTTCTCACAGCCATACATATAGCCACTTTTACCTGCACAGACTTTTAGTCAATCTCCCTTTCACAACACCAAACCTTCCTTTATTAAAAATGAAAATAATGATAAAATAATGATAAAATTCTGTTAAAAAATTAACAGAAGAAATCAACACTCCAATAAAAACAATGAGGCACTGTTAGAAAGGCACACAGTTGATTTACAGGCTCTCAGACCTTCATGATGTCCTTATTTAAAGTGTGATATGTGTATATATTTGTGCATGTGGTGCGTGTGTGTGTGTGTGTGCGTGCATGTGCATAGAACAGCTATGCCATGTTTCCACTCTTAGTTAATAATTTCAGCAATTACTGGAAAGATTACCTTTAAATTTTAGCACATAATATTTTAACAAATATTAAGATTAAATTGCTGTAAAATCCATGAGAAGCTAAGTCTATTTTACTTCTTAGAATTTTTCTGAAAAAAAGAAAAATATAGTGAGAAAGAATACTACTACTACTACTAACAGTGATAATCGTTTATGTATGAATGTGACATTTCTAAAGTAGAACACAGCACGGATGAAGTTATGGAGTAAACAAATGACAGATAGTGTCACGTCTTACTTAGAGGTAAAACTCAGATGATCAATTATAAGCAAATAAAAGGTGTTAGGTGGATATGATTACAGATGTCAAAAATTACTGGGAAGCAGGAGAAAGTTTCAAGTACAGTGGATTTATTCTCCCTCTCCCCCACCTGCCTAACTCTGAAAAGAGTACCTACTGCTGACTTTGTTAGAAAGAGGTGGATGTGTCCAGAGGAAGCTCAGCCATAAGAAGCCAGGTGGCATGGAGGACTGAGGCAGTGCAAAGCTTGGAACAGGGTGCTATGCGACTGTGTGTGCAGCAGGCCTGCTGGAACAAACCAGAAGAAATGCACCCTAGAGCTTGATTCCTTTAGAAGGTAGAATGGGCAAAGCACTAAGGATTCAACTATAAGAAGCCATCCACATACCACCAGAGAAAATAATGGCATGAGATCCCCCAATGAAACATATCTTCCCCTCTTAATCTCTAGGATTTCACAGGATTAACAGTGTTGGAATACTTCACCATGGAATCGGCAGTTGCAATCATTTCCTGGCAGGGGCTTCTCTGCCCTGACACTGGCTCAGAATGCCTCTGAGATATATCACCAATACACAGAATTCAGCATATATACTCAGTACATCGCCTGCAGTCTGGGAGCTCTCCCAAAAGACTTCCATGCAATTCATTTGCCTTGCTTTAGAATGCAAAGTTCAATACTATGCCTTCTACATGCACACACAATCCCATAATCAGACCAGGTGTCATGGGAACATTCATGGCAGGCAGACCTACCTCCCTTTGGTGGAATAAATATCTTTCCTCAGCCTGTCAAAAGACAAGCAAGGACCACACTGAAACATCATCTGCCAATTAGTTAGTCCAGTCTACCAATGTGGGTCAACAGCTCACCTCTCCTCTCTTTGTCCTCTTTGGGTTGTATAGCTGCAACTATCTGTAAATTTAAGAGTTCTGCATTTCATGAGCTATCTGGCAATGCTTTGGGGAACAAGCAGCAAAATTCCACCCATAAACAGGCACTAGCAGACAGGAGCTTTTAGAAGGCTGGCTCTGTCTACACAGATTCCTAAACCACAAGTGACTTCCAAAGAGGAATGGAGCACAGAGAGAAAAATGGAGACTTACAGTATGATATGCTCGATATCAGTGCCCAGCTGCAGCCACATTTATAGCACACACCATGTGTCAAGCCAAGCAGCCATTGGATTCTGGATTGTGCACTCGTAACCTAAACACTGAAACAGTTAACAAGCACGTCCATCGTTGTAAGACAATGATTAATATCAATTTTTGTAAAGTTCAGACAGTGTATACTATTGACTCAGTTTGTTTAAAAACATAAGGACATGTTAACTACAAAAGGAGATAAAAGCCTAGCAGGAAGGCGATTGCCTGGTAACCTCTCCAGAGCACATGCATCTGGCCTCTTGCTTTCCCACATCTTACTACGCCGAGCCACAGATATCATGGCCACCGCGATATCAGAGTTTTGCCTATGATATCCTGTCAAGCCAGGTGCTGTTTATCCATTTATTCATCATGTGAGCCTCAGCTGAAGGAGTTTTTTTCCGCTGGAAAATTCTCAGGTAGGATTCGTCAGTTGTTCCTTTATTAAATCAAAGGGATGGCATTATTTAATTAATTTCAGTAAGTTTTTTTGTTGGGTAGTAATTTGTATTCCCTTTAGGTAATCATGGGATCCTCTCAAAGGACCCATCTAATTACCATGTTATCTATACAGATTTTTCTGATCCTTTACAATAGTATTGAACTGGAACACTTGTATGTGATGTTCAGTGCAGAAAATAGCATTACACATGCTAGTAGTACTAGTGTGGTGGAATTAGGAGTGGAAACAATAAGGCCCCAAAATAAAAATGTAAGTGTTTCACCTTGGGCTCTGGTTTTCCCAGTACTGAGCTGCTGGACAAACTGTTCAATGGTATTATGATTAAGTTTCTTCACCCATAAATCCAGGATAATAGTAAGTGATACTCCTTTAGAATTTCTTCATTGTGGTCACAGATTCAGCAGTGTTCTTTAAACTGAAAAGGGCTGGCAGTCAAAGCATAACTAAAGGGCACATTCACTCCTCCTCTGGCACATTGTCTGCATCGGACACGTGAGGTTTACTCAGTCTGTATAGTCATGTATCACAGAATTCCTGGAACTTCCAGTTAAATGTAGTTAATGACAGTGTTAGCAGAGTGTTGGGAAAGTCTTTCCTAGAGAAGTAGTTATGCTTGAGCACATAAACGTTCCATGCAAGTTTCACAGAAGCATCAAAGCTATGACCACAATGAGGGGTTTCCTCATTAGCACACTGCACTCCATAAACAAGCCAAGAATAAGCTGAGGGTGCTCATGCCCTTCTAGATATGTAGCCATGGAAGTTGAGACCAGGCACAGTGACAATAAATCCACAAAGCAGGAATCTCCTTTGCAATTCTTATTCATCTTTCAGAATTTATTACTTATGAAATATTAAAGCTTGGACTCAAGAAAATACAAAAGACAAAGTACTTTAACAGTAAACATTCAGGTGAGCGAAAAACTGTAGTTTTTGTAAATAATGAATCCTTAAAATCCAAAATCAATGAAAGGAAGCATTACAGTCTTAAATAAAATAAAAGGAGGGTCATCATTCACAAATCTTGAGCTGAGGATGCTGAGCGAGTTCAAGTTTCTCTTTTAAGAAACTCGAGGCAATTCTGAAAGTCTCCACAATGTTCTTTTCTTTTTGGCTAAGGACATCACAGACACCTAACAGAGGATCAGAAATACAGTTGTCTGGCTGGCATTACATATCAAAACATGTCACCAACTGCTGTAGGGGAAAAGGCATCACTTTCTGCTTCAGCCTTCGGGATGTCTTTCCATCCACCTTGACAGACGTTATCTTACTGTGAGCAGAGCTGCTAATAACTCCTTAAGGTCATCTGAGGTTGCTTTGTGTTGGACCTACTGTTTCAAGATCTTGGGGTGCTTGGTACTTAAAAATACATTTTCATGGAAATAATCCTTAATTACAAAGTTGTGGAATCCTAAAAGACAGATGAATTCTTCCAAAACATACAACACTCATTTTTTTATATACATCCAAACTTCAACACAGGTTCTTCTGGCAGTTTTGTTATGCTATATTCATACTAGCTTTGAGGTAATCAAGACTTACTTTGAGTACTCCAAGCAAATCCATGCTGAGAAAGCAGGAGAAGAAAAAGTGGCTGCTTGTTAAAGCAATCTGTGCACTTGTGCAACACACAGGGTGACTCTGCACTTTATGCTGACAACACTCAAATGGAAAGAAGTGAATCTTTCACTATATCGTGGTACTTCAGTAGCTTGGCAGGGGTACAAATTTAATAAGTGTTATCTGAACTAATGGTAGTGATTCATACTGGAAAAAAAAAGATGCAGGAGATTAAGCATTCTAATGATTACTTAATGAAACTTAAAAGAATATAGATCTTCTTCTCTTGAATTAATTTAGTCTAAATAAGAGTGGTTAAAACACACAATCACACCCCACAGATGTGTCCTGTAATAGCCTCTGTGGCTGTGCTGGGCATGATGTGAGGCTCTCAGGAAAGCTGTGTCCCCGTGAGCAAGGGACCTATGTGCTATGGTAGCTGGAAAGGGTTTGCTAGCACAGATGGTTATAAATCATCTAGGATTTGGGACTTGGGAAGAGGCTGAGGCAAAGAGAACAAGATAAATTATTAGGGCTCTAAAGTCAAAATTTAGTGTCATCTGCTCCATGAAATCTTTCATGATCACCCCAGTTGAGCCATGTGGATCTCATTTGAATTCCTAGGCATTTTCCTTTCCATTCATTTGGAAGTTTTAAGAAGCTGATTTTTAATGCTGGTCATCATACTGATTTGACAGCCTTATATATTTAACTCGATCAATAATTCTTCCCAGCAGAATAATTTTTCATTCTCTCTCTCTCTCTTTCTCTCCATCTGTCTCTCTCTTTCTCTTTCACACACACACACACACACACACACACACACACACACACACACATTTTTATCCATCCATAAAACTTAATGCAATACCTTTCTTAGAGTACAGTTTTTGGTTCATTAGTAAGTAGCATCCTCCTATGTAAAGAATTCTGATAACCAAAATGTCCTTCAGCAGTCTAACACTGTATGTCATATAAATGTACATTAAGTGGCAGTCCTGTGAATTGCAATGGATGCTGTTCAGACTTCTGGGCAAGAGAACATTCAGCTTGATGTCTCTTTCTCTCCTCATACAACCCCTTGTGAAAATATGATATGCAAGTTTTCCTTTCACCTTCTTACATCACTGACTTCCCTAAACTGAGTTCTCAAATAATTTCAGGCAGTGGAATCCTGGGGTAAGAACATAGGAACACAGAAGGCAGTTGGAGCACATGGATCATGGACTGGATAATCCAGGAAAGTCAAGAAGACGTACCAGGAATGTAGAAGCTCCTATTCTAGGGCAGGATCACATAAATCTAAGCACCATGAACAAAAAACAAAAAGGTAAAGAATAGCGGGAGAAAACTGGTGACTGCAGCTGTAGGTATGGTGGAAGCAATCAGGTGTAATGACTGGTTCTCTGAGTGTGAAGAAAGAAAAGATGAAGATAATGTCATGAGCTCTACCTTTGGTACCAGAGGGACAGCTGCTGCACTACACATACACAAGGAAAGGACACATGTGGACTGCGGCATGAGGCTAGTGGGAAATGCACTAAAATGCAGCTAACCATCTGCACAGCCTGTTGAAGAGGAAGAGCACCAGCAATGGTCAGAGTGCTCACCACGTTATTGTGTGACCCTAGCAGGATACCTGGATCATAGAGGCTCCTGGTGGCTCCTGTCAGGTGACCAGGCTCAACAAGATGCCTTTCATTCTTTCCTTGGCTGAGGAGACTACATGTACAGGAACAAAGGAAATCCTCAAGTTTTCCAGCTCACTCCAGAGCTCCAACTAGCAATGCAACTCAGTGAGATAAAAGCCAAGGTGCAGATGATATAGGTGGAATGTCTTGGATAACTACAGGGTTTTCCAGGTGGATTAAAAACAGAGACCAAGATAGATTAGGCAGGTATTAGCCCAGAGCCCAGAAGCTGTGTGTTGTAGTAGTAGGAGGGATATTTACCATTTCCAGCAGAAAAAACGTTGAGTGGGGCAAATCCACAGGGCTAGATTTAGACAAAGGGAAAATTGAAGTTGCAAACTCTCAGTACCAACCTAAGCTTGTGATTCAATGGCTCCGGAGGGAGCCAAGCTCAACCAGAAAGGTCAGGCAGCAACTGGGATATCAGACATTCTCGGGCTATAGAACCAGGGGCAGAGAGTGATCAAGGCCTGGTGAGTGACTCTTGAGAATGATGCCTCTGCTTCAAATGTCCCTGTGGACCTCCTTGTCAGCTGAGCAATGACACAGAAGTCTTGCCTCAGTCTACAGAACTGAGCAGATTTCCTCAAATCCTTTGTTCTGGATGGAATCCATGGCGGGGAGGTTGTGGGGGGTGTTGACATCTCAGGGATAACTGGGGGTGGAGACCAGACAAAAATGAGTCAAGGGAAAAATTCTCATTTGAGCAAGAAATGGCATTCAGGATTTGAAGGGAGATGCAATGGAGAACCATGCATACATCACAATTGCTAGGAATGGCTATCACAAGACACTGGAAGCAAGAAGACAGGAATGAGTTCTAGGAAGAAAAGGCGCTAAACAAATCAGTACAGCATAGCTTTTGTATGTTTTAAATTATATTTTATTAGTATGTATGTATTTGTGAATGTAATTATCTATATTCCTTATGGGAAGTTGGTACACATATGTAACATAGCTTAACTCCTCTTTTCATCTTCCCATGCTCAATTCAACATAGATTTTAAAAACAATAAAGATTTTGGGACACACACTCACCTGCGAGCAGGTGAGTGACTAGACAGCAGCCAGGGTGATTTGTTGTCAGCCAATTACTGGAAATCAAACATTAAACACAATTATTAGGAAGGGGACTACAAGGCATCAGCACCATGGATGACACTGGAATGCTTGTAAAATGTTGAGAATAAAGGATGATCCTCCTAAAAACAAGGAAAACAGAAATATAGTACATATAATTCAAATAGACAACCACTCCCAGGAGGGAACAAACTGTGAGTTCAAAGTGTGTGGACAGACTCTGAAGAGCATATTAAAAATGTCCAGATATGAACCTTTTGCTAAGTCCTTCAGAAAAAATGACCTCAGATGCCACAGGAATCCAGCAGTACCCACATCTGTAACTGTCTTCCCATGCCTCACCCAGAGATCCCTCTAATACCTAGTGTCACCTTTCTATGTAAACACAGATAAGCTTGAGGAACAAGGGCAGATGAATCAAAGGACCTCAAGCTGTCTCTGCAGTCTGATCATGATTTACTAATGTATTCGCAGGTTGCCCAGCAGGAAGCTGGGGTCAGCAGACTGGAAGGTAGCATGGGGAGCTTTCCCACTGAGCAGCAATTACAGCTACACTCCGCTGTAATAACCCCAAGCCTGGGACCTGCAGAAATACACCACCCACTCTCTGCCCTTGCCCTGCCTGCTGAGCCCTACAGGAAGCTGTGCTAAGTTGGAGTTGGGTTGAGGGGCTCCTGGAAGATTTAAAATGCAGGTTCAACACTCATGCTGTCACCACATAGCACAACAGTCACTCCAACACAAAGCCTGATGCCACGACTCAGGTAAGATTCTACCTGCCCCACAGCAAGCTCCATGTTTTGTAATGAAGAGTTTCATAATGAAGGCCTGCAATGATCCGGAGTGCTGAACTAATGGGATCTGCAGGATAGCCAGGGCTTGTGGAAGACCTGAGAAGGAATCAAGGTGCTTCAGCCCCAGCCTGAGGACAAGAGCTGCACACATACTATACGCGCACAAGGGATGTTGAAAAAGCACACCACACATCACCAAAGCGACATGAGAGGAAGCACAGTGAGGTGAGCTGGTTGAGACGTTCTTGTGAGAAACATGCACTTTGTTTTCATTAGCAGATGTGATTTTTGCTGGCCTGAGAGTGGCAAAAGTGATAGTTCCTGGAGGATGGAATTCTGTGCAGAGAAAGAGGCTGGCTGGGTATAGCGCAGATATCACGTTGGAAAACAAAGAACAATGCAGAGGTATCTTAAAGCCAAAGTAGAGGGAAGCTTTTAGTATGCTGCACTGATGGGATCTGAGAAGAAACCACGCATTCTGGAGATTGGGGAATGACGTTCAGGGAGTGTCAAAGGAGCTACTAATATTTCTTCCTACATACTTCCATTAATTTTATTTTTAGGAATAGTATAAACTTGCAAAAAAAGACAAGATTTCTTCCTTTAGTTATGGTTACTCATATCTATGTGAGACTTTTTCATCCGAGTTCTTCCTAATCAAGGTAATCTGTCACTTCAAGTATTTTAGTCACTCACTACCCATTAAGCACTGGCTTGTCCCACACAGAAAATCTCATAAGCCAAAATCATACGTCCTTTACCAAATACACTTATCCTTACTTATCTGTGTTGGTCATAGCCATGCATGTAACCAACAATGTATCAAAATATTTAAACAAAAATAGCACCTGTACTACCATTTACAGAATTTCTTATTCCTTGCCATTACATTCTAAACTTCCACAGCAATGACTCTTAAGAGGTCTATGCAAGAGTTAAGATATACAGGGAGTTAAGCATGGGCCATATGCAAATTTAATTCCATTTTACATAAGGGACTTACTTCAGCATCCACTGATTTAGGACCCATGGGAAGATGAAGAATCAATTTCCCACAGAGGGAACAACTGCATTTTATTTGACAGAAATTTGTCTGGCCTATGTCCAAAGTCCTGATAAGCCCTCTAGCAGGACAGTCTTGGAATGTACACACACCTGCCTTCACACCTACCCCTGGTGCCTCGTGCCTACTAGAGTGAAAGGAAAGTATGACCATGCGTCTGGCCTTACTGCGTCAGAGGTTCCCCTCAGGAAGCTGATCTCCAGCACCCTCAGATTATCTTTTAAGAAAGGCCACTAAATCACATGTCACGCCCTGTGATAACTTCAACTTTAACATAGAAAATAGCAGATTTTAGGTGTGACAAAATGTATGGATTTCTTGAGTACAATGAGATAGTGTCTATAAGTGACCTAAACCAACTTCGGGGAACATCTCAAGTTTCCTGAGTCAGGAGGTGAGAAAATACAAAGAGGTAGTGATACCTGGAATTTTCATATTGAAAATGATCAGCATTTGAAAGTTTCCAGATACTTCTCTGAGCTCCTGCTCTAAAGAGATTAAAAACATAATTCCTCTTTTCAAAACTGCAGTTGAACTAATGGGACAAATTCAATTGCCCAGCAATTCCTCTACAGCTGTAGGAACTGCAGACTCCATGAAATTCAGCTGAATCAATAGTTGGAGTACAGAAGAAAATTCTCAGTAACCTTTATTTATTCTAGTCCTTTCTCTAACATGCTGGTGATTTGTAACAAATGGAATTCTACTGTTAAAATTAAATATAGATTGTAAGGCCAATACCATTAATCTTAAGTCTTGCTACTGTTATTGTATGAAGATTGGTTTGCCATCACTGAGCATGGCCAGAACAGTAACTCATGTTTAGTGTGTGTGTGTGTGTGTGTGTGTGTGTGTGTGTGTGTGTGTGTTGTCTTTTTCATTAGAAACAATCTGGACTGTAGGAGGAGTGCTTTTAAGTCATATCTGATTTCCATGTGTGGAATCTGTCACAGACTTTCTTTCTGCTCTCAGTAACCAGCACCAGCAACTGAGGCAATTACCCAGGTGTAGAGTATCAAGAAGGCACTCTTTAATGATTCACATGAAATATCACAGTCCTTTTAACAAAGTCTTAGTGATGGCCACTCTACTTCATGTGCATTTGCTCTTCGTTCGTGAGCAGACTCTGATACAGTGCAAACTAATTCATAGAGCATCCCTCTTCCCATGTGGATGGAAGAAAGAAAAACTATATATAAAGACTATTTTCTCACCCTTAGATCATAAACATTTTCTCCTATAAGTCAACATCCCTCATTCCATTTATTGGTCACAGACTTTAGTTTTTTTTTAAAGTTTTTATTGAAGAACAGGTAGCAATGAGATAGTTCCAAATCCAATCAGAAGGACAGATTCAACAATTTATACACTGCACACTGTTATTATATTGGCCTTCTGTTGTACAAGGTGCACAGACTTTAATAATTTGAACACAAGTCTTAACTGAAGTCTCCTTTATACATGACTAAAGAAATCAAGTATACAAGGGGTGACTGAAAAACAGTGAGTAAGTATTTTTATTATAATGAAAACATTGCCATTTATCTCCCTCTGAAGACAATTTACATGAAGCAACTCACACGGAAGCCTAAATACTACATAGTTTCTCTTATATGCACAATGAAGGATATAAACCCTTGAAAGAGAAATAAAATATAGATAAGAAACAGGAAAATACTTTTTTAAAAATTTTTTTATATCTTGTATTTTTTTTTCAAATCAGGTTAGTAAGACAGTTACAATAATTAATACACTGAATATTTTTGTCTTCATCTTGTATTCATAATACAAGATGCAAGCATGATATCTTATCTAAACACTACTAGTACAAATATTTCTTCTCACTGAACTAAGAGAAAGTTGCTGTATGTCTATCCTAATTAATTTGTATATACAGATATAAATATTTTTCCACTACAAAATAATCCTTCATTTATATCCCTTTTTTTTGTTTGTTTAGCTCTGTCAGAAACAGGAAAATACTTTGTAAAGATGGGAAGGGTTCTAGGGATAGGGGTAGTCAGGAGGAATTGAAGGGAAGTGCAAATGAATAAAGATGCATTACATAATATACCAATTTGCCACACTGAATGTATTTGCTATGTATGTGTCCTAATACATACTAATAAAATATAATATCCAAACACTCCCTTTCTACAAACACACTTAATGCATCATTCTTGCCACTTCCTTAAAAATCCTCTTTTGTATTTTTATGTGCTGTGATCAAAATAAAGAATAGAGCAGCTGAGTGCTGTTCAACTGAGGGGCAATGCGAGAACACTGCCATAGGACCTCACCCGCTTGATTCACTGCATCTCGTGCCATTTGACTTCTGGCTCCTGCAATGGGAATGTGAAAGGTAAATATTTTGAATCAGTTAGGATATTAAGACATCCAGGACAATGCAATAGAAACTCACAAAAGAGGGCTTCCCCTCTGCTTCAGAAAGTGGCAGGAATGACGGAAAGACTGTGTTTAGAGACGGAGTATTTTGAGGGGGATTAATGGCAATACACACTTTACTATAATATTTTTCTTAAACATTATTTGTATTTTTCCATGAAACCTTGTAAAATAAAAACAGAGAAGGTCTCAAAAACAATAATCAGCTCCTTATAATAAAATTAGTATTCTCACTATTTTCAGGTTTTTTACATGTATGAAAATTTGTTTAGTTAAAACTAGTCTTACTAAAGCAGTCTCAGGATCTGGGGGCAAAACAAACACATATTTCTCAATAGATCACACAACCACAAAGGTGTTTTAATGTTTAAAATTCTATTATTTAAAGCTGTCACAAGTTCAGCTTGTCTCAAAAAGACTGGATTCAGTGATGATCCCAGATACAGGTTTACAGTCTTAGAAAGTAGAGGAAGGCTGGGTGTGGAGGTGCATGCCTAGAATCAAAGCACTCTGAGCATCTGCAGAAGGGAAATTAGTGAGTTCAAACCTGAGTGAGGCAGCTCAGTCAGGGTGAGACCCTGCGTGCTGGTCAGAGTGAGATGTCAACCTGACTGGCTATGGATCTGCTGGAGGGTTGGTGGAGCATGTGAATGGGAGGTTGCATGGGTGAGGCATGGCTCTAAGTACCACATCTGACCTCTGCTCCTCCTCCTGCAACTTCCTGTTCTCTGTTCTCAGGGGCCATGAATTGTGCAACTTTTCTCCACTATGTGCTTGTGCCAATGAGAGATCGAAGTCATGAGTGAGCTAAACTTCTAATTTAAATAGTGAGGAGTGAGTGCTATGGCCAGCAATGGGAAAGATAATGCAGAAAATTGATAGCGGAGGTGGGCTAATTGCTGTGACTGTTTGACCACGTGTCTTAGAAGGCCTTGAAACTGGTTTGTGGGAGGAGTTAGTGAAGATCTAGAAATTCTGACTAGAGAAGATGCAGAAGGCAGAACCTGACATACAGTTTTGTTCAGAGCTCAGAAGAGCCCAACGCTGTTAGGAATTCCATCAACCAAGGTCAGTGTTGTGAAGTTCACACTGGGAACAAGGAGTCCACTGCAGCTGGACTATAGACCTTATGTGTTAAACTCTAGATAATTTTGTCTGTGTACATTTTGTCTATGTTCTCAAAGTTTACCAGAGAGCAAGACTAAGGGAGGTGGACTAATTAATCTGGGGGAGAAAGTTTCAAAGCATCCTGTCATTTAGCCTGTGGGAAGTGCACTCTTACCTGCTTTTAGATAGGTTTCTAATGGGATCTAGAGGTTAACGATGGGACAGAAAAAGTTGAGCAATTTACATTTGAGCCCAGGAGAAGGCACCTGTAAAACTAAGCCAAAAGATGCACATGGTTGATAATAGATTAGCATCATTAAAAAGAAACCAAGTACTCTGCACAGGAACAAGAAGAAAGACACCTAGAGGGAATCTCAGAAATCAGAAAGACCCCACCCATGACAGACTGAAGAGCAGGATCCCATGGTACTCCTGAGCAAAGGCTCCTAGTCAGCTTGGACTTCATCTCCTGGCTTCCAGCACAGACTCTTCAGCCTCTGGTATGGATCGTTCCACTTTCCATCACAGTTTCTTTAGCTTTCCATCGCAGACCCACAGCCAACTAATAGACACTTGCACAGACCACTGCAGTGAGCTTCAGACCTTCGGACTGAATCCTTCAATCTCAGTATGCAGAAGCCCTCTGCATATTTCTTTATCTGACTCTGAAATGCCTATGTCTCTCTCTCTTCTTTCTATGCCAACTGCTAAAATGAAAGCTTCTCTGAGAAAGTGGTGAGAGCAGCTGTGAAGATCCAAGCTCCTCCAAAGTAACATGGCTGCATCAATCAAACTCCTCCAAGGAAGTGTAGCTGAACCCTTCTTCAAGCACTTTAATATACCCTTTTTGTGCTGAGTCACTCTAGGGCAGGCCCTCCCCACCCTACCCTGCAGGGTGGTGCCCATGGCCCAGGTTATGAAGCTGCTGTAGTGATATAACCAAGCTTCTGACAGCTCAAGTTTGACACAGTGTATCAACCACCACACCTGGGATTCATTTCACTGTGTTTAATCACATACCCATAAGTGGTATTTAAAGCAGTGGTCTAAAGAAGCTTGGTTGGTGCTTCCACTGGGAGCAGAACTTGGCATCATATACATAGTGATGATCTCACTGGCAGAGAGAACACAAGAGTATCAAGGAGGCTTTCACCCAGATTCAAAGGAAGGCTTAAATGCAGCTTAAGAGCCCATCAGAGAGCAGTAAATGAGGCCCTGGGAATGAATCCAGAGGTGCAATGGTGATTCCAAGCAGTTGGAGTTGTCAAAAATATGTAATGTCTGCTGAGGAAAATGGCAGGCCATGAATGAAGCTAGCTCAAGAGAAAGCCCATATGTGCTACAACTACCAAAGATGTAATGGTGAGACTTAAAAGGGCCCAAGCCCTTTGAAACTCAGATTTTATTAACATATATCCCTGACCGTGGACATGGAGCTACATAATACAATATTTGCCACTGAGTTTCAATCTGGTTTTGGTCCAATTCTCTATCTACACATTCCTCCCTTTTAGAATGTGAATGTTTATCCTTTGGCACTGTACATTAGGATTATTAAACTCAATCTATACTTATAGAGTCCCTGACTTATGAAAAATTCTGTTCCAGAAGTATATTCATAAGTCTAATTCTTTTGTAATTTAGCAAAGTGAGTTTCATACAAAGCAAGTCTCATCTGTGAAATTTTACCAAGGTTTTGAAGCCAGGGACCTACTATTAGAGGTGAGCAACCATGAGTTTGCCTTAATCATCAGAAAAGACATTGATATAAGCTCTTGAGAAATGCTGGAACTTTTGATATTTTGTGGGAAGGACTACTGCATTTTCAGTTATACATTGGATAATTATATAATGGTAAGCATAATTTTATGTTTATTTGTGGATAAACTACCAATTAATGAATTGTATTTCGATACAAGGATGATAAGGCTAGGGGGTGTTGCAGTCAGGGTAGAACATCGAGTTGATTTGCTTTTCAGTCCATCAAGAGGATTGAGGGGCACGCTAATATGTGCATTGAGGGGACCCTGAAGGTCTGACCTCAAGCCACACAGATGCTCCTCCTTCCTTTTCCTCTCTGGCATACTTCTCTCTTGTGTCTTCCTGGGCGCTATGACCTGAGAAGCTTTACTCCACCATGTTCTTCCACCATGATGTCTGTGTCTTACAGCCAAGTGATTAGAGACAAGAGACTGAGAACATGAGCCAAACAATAAATTTGGGGTATAAGGTGCTGTGCTCAGCAGCAGAAAGACTGATAGATAACAATGAAGATATTATGTCTCAAGATAAATGTAAACATGTACGGAGGCTGTGGCTTAGTGTGGGTTGAGCCGTGGGTTCAACCCCAGTGCTGGAGGACAAAAAGGAGAAAACAGAAAAGGCAAAGTAAGAATAAGTATAAATGAAACAAGGGAGTACTATGCAGTCTAGAGACAAAAACAAGCATTTGGGAGCTGATTGAAAATGGAACATGAACTCAAGCCAGCATACAGGCCCAGCATGAGATTGGGGCAGACCAGAGCCCTCAGCATTCTCATTCCAGCCAGCATGCAGGCCCAGGGCATGTATGCAGGACTTCCTAGGCCCACCAGACCCTCATACAAGCTTGCAAACAGGCCAGGCATGTGAGTGGAACTTCTTCCATCTGACAAGCCCATGTGGAACCCTGGGGCAGAACTCCTTGCATATAGGCTAGAGGCAAGACCCACCCAGCTGATCCAAGAGCAGAACATCTTGCCAGAGTGGCACAGCCAGGGCTGTGCACTTCCAAGGGCTAAAGTGGGAAGAAGTGGAGCGCAGCAGCCAGACCCAACCCACACCCACTTGGACAAGTTTAAACTTGGTAGATCTGGATGTGGTACTAAGGTAATAAATTTACCAAAGCTCAACACCAAAGGTCATAAGATGGTGCTATACAAAATGACAAAGAGGGGCCAGAAAAGAAAACTAAAAGTAAAATATTTTCCACAAGTAATATAAACTCACAATATTCTAATATCTCCAGCAGTATCATATAAAAAATAACAAGGTTCCTAATCCAGAAGGTAAGAGAAGTTATTGTATGGTTCCTGGATAAAAAAAATAAAGTTCTCCCAAGTGACAGTTATGAGGGCTACGTAACATACAATTATAGTAGGCAAACCAATGTAAAAGATGATTGAAAGGGCCAGCCAAATAGCTCAGCACATTAAAGCACATGCTTAGGCAGACACAGAGGCTGGGAGTTTGAGCCCTAGAACTGCCATGCCATCCCCACCCCGGGACACACTGAGACAGCAATTGAGATTGGGCATGGTGGCACGTGCCTGTAAACCCAGCACTTTGGAGATTGAAAAGAGGAGGATCACTATGTGTCCAATCTATGCACTGAGACCCTGTGCAACCTATACACCCTGTCCTAAATACCAAAAAAAAAGATCATTGAAAATTTCCACAAAACAGTATCAACCTTATGTCAGATTATGCACATATATATATATATATATATATATATATGTATATATATGTGTGTGTGTATATATTCATATAAATTGTATGTTTATTAATATATAAATATAATTTATAAATATGTTTATAAATATAT
>PVKA01042015.1:0-17690 GCA_004027165.1 Ctenomys sociabilis
TTCTTAATCCCCCCCCCAAAATAGTAAATTATACTTTCACTTATCCCTTTCAAGGAAACACAGAATTAGGTATACCTTTCTTATTGATTATGTCTGAAAGGAATTCCTAATTCCTAACAGATTGAGGTCTATTCCCAAATAGAGTGGAACAGCCCACTGCTTGACCCCTGAAGGCTGACTCTACCCTGAGGCCTGACACCCCCCCACCTGCCATTTCCTCTGCCCACCCCCCAAGCAACCACCAGGCCCTCTGATTCTATGCCTAGGGTTCAAGGTTAGGCTCCTTGACAAATTGTTTAAAAGATTTGAATCACAAAAAGAGAAAAGCAATAACTTACAAAATTTCTGAAATAAAATCTCTAGGAACTGAGAGGTCTCAACATAGAGGTTAACACTAACTAAAATTTTAACAGAAAGGAACTTTAAAGAGATCTTTGTCTGCAGACATGAATGCTTGTGACAACCCAGCCAGAATCCTTGAAATTAATGCAAGTTTATTTTTAACCAAAAAAGAGTACAAAAGCATAGTCACATGTTTACTTATTCTACTACCTACATTTTATCAAAAATTTTTTTAAAAATGAAAGAATAAAGGCTTGACATGGAGGCACACTCCTGTAATCACAGGAGAGATGCTAACAAAAGAGAAGGTCCACCTGCTGGCAGCCAGAGTCAGCTGCATAGTGAGTGCAAGGCCAGTTTGTACCAACATGGTGACCCCCTGTCTCAAAAAGCAAAGAACAACAGCAAACAAACAAAACGAAGCAAAAAAAACTTAGAGGACTGAAACGGAAATAAACTCATCTTTTTTTCTATTTTTTTTTTTTTTTTTAGTACTTTTAGGGAAGGGTCTACTAGAGTGCACAGGGTCTTCTACTAGAGAGAAATAGTCTTACATTCATTCCAACTCAGGGAATTCAAAATGACATTTTTCAGTCCCATACATGTGTTATCACTAATTCAGAAGTAGCACGCTTTTTATGTTTTAAATCTAAAATGAAAAAGCATGATGTATGATGTTAAAATTTAATGTAGTATGATTGAATTTAATGTAAAAATCTGACTTTTAGTTTAACGAACTGTGAATAATGATGTTTTATTGTAATGCCTTATTTGTTTAGGTACATACTTTGCCTAGTTATCCAATTATTCTGGCACAATTACAAATGAAAAAAGTTAAATTTGTTAAACTAAGGTCACTAAAGTAATTAAGATTGCTGAAGCATATTATTAATACTTTAGAGGGAAAGAGAATAGGGCAAAAAGTACCTGCTCCCTTTGTTCAAGATCTTGCTCACATTATAGCATTTTATTGTCTTTGACTCCAGAAGATTAATGAAATAATATCAGACTAATCCCTAATTCTGAATTTCTCCATTCAATGAGAAAAATTATTTGTTAAAGTCAAAATTTTACACAAGATGAGTTTATAGTAACTACCAATTTGAAACTGTTCCTTTAATTTAAAACATTATGAAAATAATTCATTCAACATTATTTAAATTAATTTTATTAAAATTATTTTATGATGAAGGACCATTTTGTAGTGGAAAAAATATATCTGTATATACAAAATAGTTAGGCTAGATATACAGTTACTCTCTTTTGGCTCACTGAGAAGAAAGATTTGTACTAATAGTGTTTGGACACTATTAAAATACAGTAGTAGGATATCATGTCTGTGTCTTGTACTATGAATAACTACCATGAAGACAACAATATGCAACACATTAATTATTGCAGCTGTCCTCTAACCTGTTCTGAAATTGTCTCATTGCTATTTATTTCTCAATAAAATTAATATACCAAGTTTCCTGCTTTGTTAGTGGAAAGGCACATAGAAAGGTACCAAGATACAACAGAAAGAGAAAAAAATCCAAAAGGAATGTACAAGAAAACAGAAAAAAAATGTAAAAGGGAAAGCAACAATAGGACACAACACAGAAGATGACCAATACAAATACTTTAATTACTGATCAAGACAGTCACTTTCTTTTGTTTCAGAGAGATTTGTGTGGACATTTTTGGATTATGTAAAATCAAGTGCTACTTATATATTTATCAGTTTAAGGACTGGCCAAATAGTTCAGCAGATTAAAGTACCTGCAAGCAGGCACAGGGGCCAGAGGTCGGATTCCCAGGCCTGCTGTGCTGGCCCCAGCCCCTGGGGCGCACTGAGATGGCAACCGAGACGGGGCATGGTGGTGTGCGCCTGTAATCCCAGCTCTAGAGAGGCTGTTAACAGGTGGATCGCTATAAGTCCCATCTAGTAGTGAGACCCTGAACACCCTATATACCCCGCCCTAAAATACAGTAATAAATAAATAAATAATATATTTATCAATGTAAACTATTAATTTAATCGGTACATCATTTAAAATTAATTTGTATGGGAACAAAACTTTACCTTCAAATACTCCCAAGAAGGCTGGGGATATAACTCAGCAGCACAAACACCTGCGTGACAAGTACAAGGTTCCCAGTTGATTCCTAGTGCTGTCAAAACCAAACAAATACAAGTATATGGTAATTTTTTTCTTCATAAGCATGTATAAATTGAGAAAATAACATATTTTATATATTTGATCCCAAACACATTACAAATATGTATAAATTAACATCAGTATCACAAGATTTACTCCTGTCTGTCCAATTTATACATTGCTACCTTGCTTATCAAATACATTAATTCCAAATTTATTTTCAGATACTGGAAAGTTTGAGGACTGAACATATTAGTTCCATAAGAGATAAAATCAAATAATTGGTTCTAAAATTTATTTATTTAATTAATTAATTTATTTTTTTGCCTCCCGCTTTTGCTGTGGTTCCACAGGTGTCACCGCACCTGGGTTTTTTATTTTAAAAAGACATATAAATTCATTTTTTCAGCACTTCAAAAAATTTTTTTCTCAGTATCAGGTATTGAACGCAAGACCTTGCTAGCCAAGTGCTTACTCTACTGAGCTATCTCCCTGGCCCCAAAACAGCTTCCATTTTTTTTTTTGTATTTTAGGGAAGGGTCTATAGAATGTTCACATGTCACAACTAGATTGAAGTTATAGTAATATGCCTGTTTACAGCCTCCCAAGAGGACTTCAAATTTTCTTTCAATCATTCTATTTTTTGCTTAATTCTACTGTAGCAATTATAGCTTTCCTCTCAGCTTTCCTGCTGGTATCACTACCTTTTTTTGGAGTCGCAATTATGATATACTTTTCAAACACAGGGAAAAAATACAAACACAGTAACAAAAGTTCTAATTCACTAACACAAGCAATATATGTTGTCTGGGAGAGAGCAGTGCTTAGACTAAAGAGTCACCTGTTGTGTTTATAGAGAAACCCCATCCATGACTCACTCTTCCCCCATACAAGTGCTTTTCAAGTTGGATTATCAGTTCAACTATAGAGCAAAATTATAAACATCAACCAAAGTTTTTTGAACTGTGTTATTTGAGTGGTAGAAATTTTGATCTTGGACTTATTGGACAACTGAGATATCACTGTACTCTCAAATAACTCAGTGTTCTTTAGGTTTCTGTGCACTGTCAAAATCTGTGAAAATAATTTAGTGTGCATGTTTGTGTGTGTTTAGATGTACACTAGAGTGTAAATTCAGGGTCTTTGAACTACATCGCCAGTCCTCTTTTCCTTCCTTCCTTCCTTCCTTCCTTCCTTCCTTCCTTCCTTCCTTCCTTCCTTCCTTCCTTCCCTCCCTCCCTCCCTCCCTCCCTCCCTCTCTCCTTCCTTCCTTCCTTCCTTTTTTTCCTTCTTTCCTTTTTTTCCTTCTTTCCTACTTTTCTTTCTTCTCTTTCCTCTATCCTTTCCTCTTTGTTTTTACTTTTCATGCAGGTCTAACTGAGTTGATAGCTTTCCCAAGTTGATTTCACTCTGTGTTCTGGCTTCAGCCTTTCAGGGTGTGGGGGCTTACAGGTATGTCTGAATAACTTTGTTTTTCAAATTCTATTCTGTTAAAACACAATCAAATAGCTTGTATAGTAAACCCACTGACATAATTTTCTTATTATCTAAAAATTTAAGCTAAACTTCTAATACACTTTAAATTATTGGTCAGATGTGCAACCTGTTGAAGGAGTCTAACAGCAATTTTAAATTTAATATTCAGTTTTAAAAATAAGTGCATTAATCAACTTCTTTAAAAATTTACATAAAAAATCCTATTTCCCTCCTCTTCGCTTTAATTTTATTCATATCTAATCATGAGATCAATAGCAGATCACATTCAGCAGATCATTTTCAATTCTAGTGCATAAAAACAAGTGATATTTTTCCAAAGAAATAAACATGCACGAGAAGGAAACTTGATGAATTTCTCTCTGACTGTAATGGTGGGTAACCATAAGTTAATGTGAGGATTGAATACCTATGCAGGTTTAAATATGGACAATTAAGGAGGTGCTCATTAAGGAATGTGCTACAGAATACAATTTTAAAAAATCACGTGGGCATGTCCAAGGTCTT
Organism: Ctenomys sociabilis; assembly: GCA_004027165.1. NCBI lineage: Eukaryota > Metazoa > Chordata > Mammalia > Rodentia > Ctenomyidae > Ctenomys > Ctenomys sociabilis. Next base: position 4,485 of record PVKA01042015.1, read on the forward strand.
TGCAACTGATTAGACCCGAGTACGAAGCTCCACTCACATGATGATACGTTAACTGCGATAATGAGCGTGACGGGGGTGGCCATGCTCGCTGGGCGCCACGTGGACACTGTTGGTCAGAACCCTTGCTCACTCATCGAGAGTTACCGTCTCATTAAATGTGAGCAGGAAGAGCCTGTTACTTCTGGCCACGATCAATAGAGACTTCATTAAAGATTTGAGCTAAGGCTAGCAACTAAACAGTTCACTATCTTTTAAACAAAAGCAGTGACACAAACAAAGGCACATGTAGGTGACAATATATGACCTCTTGACAATTATAGACAGAATGGCTACTTCGTGAAGGAATAAGGAAAGTAGGGAAAACACAGTCAAGTTTGACAGACTGTCATCAATGGAAGATGGCCCAATTCCCCGGATGCTGTAGTAAGTACAACTGCGGTCTGTTTTTAAGCAGCAAGACACTTGAATCAAACGTTGTAATTCCCTTTTTAATAACTTTAATTAAAATTATGTGTCATTCACCAAGACTTTTGCTAACATAATGTACAAAGCATATATTAACATCTTTATGTGAAACACAGAGAAAATGAAAAACTATCAGTTAAATATATGTTAATTAAAATATTAAATATAGTACATGCGGAAAACATTATTTGTTACGTGACTGGATATCATTAAATCAGTGTGAAAACAATTACATTGCCATTCAATTTTTCCCGGTTTATATATGTACTTTCGTTTGCTCGGGAGAAAACTGCCAGGCTAATGACATTTAGAGCGATGACAGAATCATCTGTCAGCCTTCTCTGTAATTCTCTCCAGGCCCTGGCAGACAAATACACTTTCACCAGCTATAAAAAATTAAGTACCAACACAATATAAAAATAACTTTAAGGGTCTGATAAAAAGGCTAAAGCAAGGACATTGAAAGTTAATGTTTCTGTGTCTGCTTAAACTTACCTCGCTCAATTTCACAGGTTTTTAAAATGTAGTATTTTGGGGGGGTAGAGGACAGACTCAGCCCGCCCTGGGGGCAGGGTTCGTGCTGCATTTGGTGCTGGGGATTGAACCCTGGTCCCCATACTTCCCCTAAGCTTGCCTAGGTGCTTTAGATCACTGAGCCATCTCGCCAGCCCCAAAATGTAATAATTCTTTAAAAACTCACAGAAGGCAGGGAGAAACAATATCCTCTAAAAAATATGTAGATAATAGTAGAAAACTGATTATGAATTAGTTAAATGATTCGCAGTATGTTTGTATTTTTAGGATGCATCTGCTAAAAGTAACAGACATGAGGTGGAACTGCCTTAGATTCCAATCACTTCTTAGAACTCATCCTTCAAATCGTGGGTTCGTCTGTATTTCTTTGTAACTTTATATCTACATGTGAATGCTTTGTAGCATGCTAACGTGATGAGCACATTTATTATGATTCTCAAATATAATGCATAGAGCCCATTGTCCTGACAGTCCCCAAAATAACTAAATGAACTGCTGTATTCTGCTGTGCAATCACTGATGCAAATACACCTAAAATGCTGTTTGCCTTAATAATTAACCTGAGCTTAGATATTCCTTCTTTTCAGAATCTGTACTACTGTTAAAGGCTAGAGTTGTTTAACACACTATATCCCTTCATTATGCATAGCTCATACAATATCCTATTTTTTTTCACTAAGAACTTCTGTTTAAGAACTGCCAATATGTATGAGCACAAATCCACAAAACTCAACTTCAATGGTATCTGCACAGTGAAACTGCATTTTTCCAGTAAAACTACATCCTGTGACGCCATGTTCTCATTTTCTTATTTATAATTCTATCAAATTTTTTTTCATTTCATAAAAAATCTGTCTTCCTCTTTCTCTACCATGATCCCAGTTATTTTTCCTAAAATCATGATTTTATTTGTACTACCTGACTAATGCACTCTTAAATTCTTAGGATAAGAGTGTCACTCTTTGTTCTGAAGCTATTTAAAATTTACATAGTCACCTAAATTCAGCCTGTTATATATCCATGGAACAGTTTGATGTTTCTTTTCGTAACACTATTAATGAACAAATGTCGACTTCTTTAAGGTCATTCCTTCTTCAAACATCAAGAAACCCATTCCACCAGGAGACTGTAGTTCTATTTACTTTTATGGTCTATTATCTAAACTATAAAAAATAAATAACAAATAAATTGTTAAAGACAATAGTGTTCGTATATGAAGATGACGCTAATAAGACTCTTATATTCAAAACTGAACGTTGTTATGAAGCTGTTTCCAATCTGAGGTGATTTTGCTATACCCAGATGATATTTGTCTATATTTAGTTGATTTATTTGGCTAGAAAAGCTGTCTCTAGTATTCACTAGGTAGAAATCAGATTTGCTTATTTTTTATTGTTTGGGTTTAATGGATGAAAGGGAAAACAGAATGGCTTGATAAATTAGGGAAGAATGCAGTGAAAAGTAAGTAATAAAATTATAGAACGTAAGTGGAAAATTAAGAGGGAAGTTAATAAAAAAGTAAGTTCAAAATGTGAAATATTATGAGTTATGATTTCAGACTGTTATGGAACTATAATGAGCACGTGACATTGTTTAAAGGATATATTTTTCATGTAAAGAAAATAATAATCTATAGGACTGTGATCCAATGTCATTTTAAATTATTTTATAAAAATATTTCCCTATTAATAAAGTATCTATACCATACATATATAAAACCAAATTGTTTTTTTAAATGGATGTTGTATTCTATAACAAAGAAATAAAATTTCAAGTTAATATAACATTCCTTAAAATATATTCAACTATGGCCGGGCGTGGTGGCGCATGCCTGTAATCCCAGTACTCGGGAGGCTGAGACAGGAGGATTGTTGCGAGTTCGAGACCAGCCTGAGCTACAAAGTGAGCTCGAGGCCAGCCTGAACTGCATAGTGAGACCCTGTCTCAAAAAGACAAAAAAAAAAAAAAAAAAAAAAAAAAAAAATATTTTCAACTATGGTTCTATGAGACTCTTCAAACTAGAAGTTGTTGTTGTTTTTTTTCTATGCCAGAGATCAAACTCAAGAACTTGCTTGCACTTGTCAGGCAGGTGCTTATGCGGCTGAGCTGTATCCCTAGCCCCAAGAAGTCAATTTTGTAGCCAAGTGATTTTATTGAAAGTTGTGTGATTTCCTTGTTTGAGATGCAATAAGTTTGATCATAGTGCAAGATCTGATAAATTTTGCAGTATAGAAATCTCCTCAAGTTACAACCTATTTTCCAAAATTATTGATCACAATTAACAACTTTTTTTTTTAAATTCAGAATTCCATCTCTTCATATTTAGCTACATCCCTAACTTTTTATTTTTTGGTTTTATCTTTCATTTGGAGATAAAGTCTAAGTCACTACATTCTCCAAGCTACACTCAAATTGCTACTCTTCTGGCCCAGCTTCCTGGAGTTCTGCGATGACAGGTAGAGGCCACCACTGCTGACACAGAATCTTATATACTCCAAACTGCTGTTTTCTGGAGTGTCCTTTGATAATCATTTTAAACTGAAAATATATGTATGTGCACTTGTATATGCACATGTATGTATTATATATCAGAGAGAAGTTTACTGCTTTCCTATCACATACACATTACCCTTGCCTGAAAGCCATCTATAAATCTATGCCTGGGCTCCAATAGATTAAGCTCCCCCACCAGAAAAATGTGCACTGAGTAAATAATTTCAAGGAGGAGGCAACGGCTTATATTATGCCTGACTGTAGTTTAGATGAAGAAGGTACTCTCCTCTCTCTTTTGAGATAGATGGTCAGGTTTTCTTGATAGAAAAGTGCTTGTGTGGTACTGTTTGGGTTGTTTGACTAATTCTAACTCAAGAAATGTCAGTATCATCTCCAGACTAAAACATATTTGGGAATGAATAGACAAAAAAGGCTTGCAATTTCAAGTTGCTAATTATAATACTGAGATTTTTAAAGTAAAAATGAAGTGTTTCTGTCCCGTGAGAAAGGACAGAATGTTATGATGTGCGACACTTATTGGTCTGATAAATTTCCTTGAAAATGGAGAAAACTGTCAAGGAATACAGTCTTGATCATCTCTTCTATATGGCTTGGTTGAATAAGAATCAAATTCTCTATAGAACTGCTTCTCTATGTAGTTTTTAAATGTGTTTAGTACAGGATCTACATAATCTCACTACAGAGATCTGATTCATGGCAGTTCTCTTGTTACCATCCTCCAAGTGCTGGGATTACAGGCGCACACCACCACACCTAGTCTCAGTTGTGCACCCCAGGGATGGGGCCTGCATGGCATGCTGGGGATAAAACCCTGGTCACTGTGCCTGCCTAAGCAGGTGCTTTAGTCCACTGAGCTCCCTGGCTGGTCATTCTCTATGTAGTTTGTATGAGGACTGTTCTTTTCTTTTGGAGGAGAAAGCATTTCTAGTTCCTCTAGAAGTCTGTCGTCTACTATAACTTATGTAATTCTTCCCTTGCTTCCTGAAGAATTTGTGTTTAGCCTATTACATAGTGCAGGTTTGCCTCCTATTGTAAAGATGGTTTCATCAGTTAGCATTCATATTCACATCAGAGGCTCTTCTTCAAGTCAAGAGATTCCTTGGTATCACAGACCAGACACGGAGCAGACTCACAGTCACAGCACTAGTCCAGGTACCATTATGACCATTCCTCTTGAGTTAATCACGTCACTTGCAACTGGTAGTGCTACAGTGATAACCCCTCTCTCAGTGCTACTTGTGTTGGCACTGACTCCTATCAGAAACATTTGTGTTCCTGCCAAGGCTGGAACAGTGGTCAAATCTTGCTGGAAAATGGTGCCACCTGCACCACCTAGCTGAGAGATGATGGGTTAATTGCTACCATTGGACAGCAATCTGTTACTTTATCTTTGTCTGCTTGCTTGAAAGAACTATCTGTAGATAATGCATAATGATTTACTTGGTCTGTCCTTTTAAAGTCTGAGTTGAAAACCTTGGGCCTTCTCTACTCATATCTCTGTTGTCCTCCACACCTTGAACAATTTTGGCTCAAGCAATTGTTTCTGCTACAAGTCCTTCAAACTTAGGTATTTTCATGGTACCATAGCACTGTCCACCTGGAATGACCTGGACAATGATACTTTGTCAAGTTGTCACAATTAACAGGACTCCACTGACTTAAACTACTAAGCAATACTTCATAGTCTAGAGCAGAATATGTCTAGCGTGCCTATAGATATTCTGTCATAAACTCTTGGTGTTTCTACATGCTGCTCTATATTGTGACAGTTAGGACCCCTTCCATCCTAAGCTTCTCTATGCAAGTCCTAGACATTTATGAAGTAGAACCTAGACAGCCGTGAAGTGCAGTCTAGAGCCTTCAACATCATATCTATCAGTTCCTCAAAGATGTCTGTTTCCTGAGTTAACTATCTTAATCTATGGTAATAAAATAGAGGAAAAATATGAAAAAATCCTTAGAGATCAAAACAATCACAATGCCACATTCACATGCAATTTATAATTCCATTAGGAATTTTTCAAACAGAATAAAAGGGAAGACCTGAATGATTCATCCTCAGAACATTTAGGCTGCCACTGGGATTTTTCTTAGATATGATTCTCGGGAGAGTGGAAAGAAGACCAAAATAGAATTTGAACATGAAAGAAAATAGTTTGGAATATCCATATGAATTCTAGTGCCCTGTAAAAGTCAATGACCCCTTGTTTAAACATTAGGCATTGCAAATCTATAACAAAGTATTAATGTAAATTTGGGATACTTTAAAAAGCAAATCCCCAGAAAACCATAAGCCTCTAGGTGCAATCCCAATAGCATGATGAAATTAGTGACTTAGAAAATTGTTGGATCTGCAACTACAGATCTTGAGGTTATATGAAAAATAATAAAGTATAGAGAACTTTTGAAATAGTATTGTGAAATGCAAATAAGCTTTAAAATGTGCTAAAATGGGATACAGAAAATTTTAGTACCCTGCATACCCCATTTTTGGCTCTGTCCATAATTACTGTAGGATGACATGAGATATTTTGTAAATATCCACACAAATTAAGGAACAGTGTTTTAAATGTATTAACTCACAACCATCTGCATTCCCAAATTTTCTTAGAAACATCTTTGATGTTTATTCATGTTTTAATCATCAAGTAGCCCTTATACTGCCCATCGGCATTTGGTTTAAACTGCATGTGTTGATTTTAAGGAAAATATCCATGCATGTTCTTTGAATGCTTGTCTTCAAGAAATATTCTGTGAAGTTTCTTCCATGATAACCCCAGGAAAACATTTATTTTTATTCACATTTTATTCTGCTATGATTTAATTCATTTCTATTATCCTTCAGTCGTTCAAAGCCTTCCAGTATTGATCATGCACTCTTCAAGGACTGTTGGAAGAATTTGCTGTTGTTTTATTCACTTTCAGGATAGCACATTGTATATCATCAATGGTGCTTTTTCAGTTCATGCATCTTAACATATCAGTTCTACTTCTCAGCTCTGCTCTTTTCAACAGATGAAATATTTCACCAAATTTAAGCAAATTAGGCAGCAAATCAAATTATAAACCTAGTAAAATATATAAAATCATTCTATGCATATCTGATACACATTTGTGCATCCTTGGCAACATGTATGCCCTCAACTGAGCAAGTTTTGATCTCTCCTTGGAGTCTGTCAATCATTCTATGTGGTTTTTATTACAGGAGACTATTTCTTACAGGTCAAAACAGTAGAAAGACATTGGTAAATAGAAAAACAAGGTAATAAATAAGTAAAGTACAACAAGAGGACTAACCCAATTTACTATTCTGTTTAGACTTACTCTGAACTTTTAACTCAAAGGTGAAAAATTTTAGTTCTAAGAATACAATAGAATATTTTTAAAGTTTATCATGTTTACAAAAAATAAATGAGAATTTCAAGTATTATGTAAAGACACAAAGCTTTATTATAGTATGGGTAATGTATGCATTGCTGTCAGATTTTTTATATTTTTCATAAAAGATGAACATGTATATTTTATTTATACATTATAATTTTAATGTCATATATATCAAATTAGCATTGCCATATTCTTACCTATATTTAATTATCTTCTAATATGGTAATGACAATTCATTTTCCAATGTTACTATATCCACTCTCTCCTTTCTCTTCTATTTAATATTAATAGAGTTAGAAAATTTTAGAACAAATTTAAAAAATACTTGCAAAAAAGAATAATCATTAAAACATATTTTTAAACTTAACATGATACATTAATACTCACATGTACAGTTTATTTTGTATAACATATTTCTTGTTAGCTGCCTGCTGTTTATAATTATATTATACATTCTAGTGTAGCAGAACACTATTAAGTCCTCAATTATGTGCAAATTTTTTATATAGTTTCTAAGATTTAATCAGCTGAATGTATAGATTTCCAATTCACATTTGTTTTAATGGAACAAAGAAATAAACCTGTGGAAATTTGTAGTAACTGTAAAACTATAATTCAGATTATAAAATATAGAAGGTTGATTATGGTTGATTTTTGCTTTGTTTTTGCTTGTTTTTACTTTGTGAAGTGATTTAACCTTTAAAATATATCTAAGCTGGGCATGGTAGCCCCTGTGTGCTGTCCTAGCACTTTTGAGTGGCAGTCAGAGAGAAACCAGGAACTCAGGGCTAGCCTGGATTATATAGTGATCTCAAGGCCAGCCTGCTCCACACAGCAAGAGTCTAGCCATAAAATAATTAATTAGTCAATGAAATTTGAAAATGAAATTTATTTAATATTCATTCTGTGAGTCTTAACTCACTGAAAACCTCAAAATAAAAATGTATGCAGAGGACTATTCTAGGTACATTGTATTTTTATCTTATATTTTTATTTGATAATTCAGTCCCCTTTGATCAATTTCTCAGGGCTACCCTATACTCTTTATCATCTACTTAAATTAAAATTTGGGTGTATCAATAAAGCAAATAAATACAACTTGAAAAACATACGTCTAAATTTATTAGCTGATATGTAAGATGTGTATCATTTAACTGACTATGAGATTAATACATGTGAAGATTTATCCTTTTACATCTATCAGTTTAGTTATGGAGCACATTATGTTGGCAGTGTTTATATAAATTATATGCGTGCATGTGCACATGTATGTGTATGTGTATCTAAGTCACATGAATCAGTAATAATGTACAAAACCTCATACTTGTAGCATCTTTTATTGTACTAAAATTTGTCTGAATCAAGAAAGTATGGAGCTTTTAAAATGAGAAATGAATGAGAAATTCTATAAAGGTCTGCTATATACCAGATTCTAGAAGTAGTACTACACTACTAATAATGACTCATTGTCTATAAAAATATAAGTAGATGTGAAATGTCATCTCTGGGTAAGAATAAATAATCTAATTCTTGAAATTTTCATTTACTCTAGAACCAGAAAGTTGTACTTGCTAAACATGCATCTATAAGAAGATGTAGCTTTCCAATAGAATTGAAAACACGTATCAAAATGATATACCCATGTTTATAGCAGCAAAATTTGTGACAGTCAAACCTTGGAAGCAACCAAAATGCCCATCAACTGAGGAATGGATTAAAAAGATGTGATATTTTTATAAAATGGAATATTACTCAGATACAAAGAAAGACAAATTTGAAGCCTTCTAATAAGTAGATGCAACTAGAGTCTATACTCATAAGTGAAATATATCAGACCCACATGTGTAAATGTTATATTGTCTTCTAGCATAAGAACTCAAAAGAAGAAATAAACGATGAAAGACATAACAAATATAGCAAAACAAAAAGAAAAATAACTTAAGTATTAACCAATGAAGATGAGAGAATGGAAAAAAAAAAGAGAGGACAAAAAGCAAGGGGAAAAACATGCAAGTATACACACAGGATGGCTCAAGTGTATATACTAAAAATTTCCATCAATTTTTTGAAACTATCAGTTAATGTGCAAATTCCCAGCTTGACTACCTGTCATCTTGCTTGAGTACCCATCATCTTGGACTTCTTAATGTGTCGCATTGCTAATGTCATATTAATTATTGATATACTCTCTTTAAAATATTCAAAATATCAAAAATTTTCAAAATATAAAAAAGAATAAAATGACTGGAATAAAAAATTAAGGCTTCTTCAAAGCAAGAAGTAATATGTAATCATATATCTAATTTTTTTTTTCTTTTCATTTATCTGAAGAACAAATAGCAATGAGACAGTTTCAAATCAAATTAGTAGGACATATTTAATAATTAGTACACAGCATATTGTTTTCTTAGAGGTTTTTTGTTTACAAGGTGCAGATATGATATTTTATTTACAAACACTATTAGAGCAGATGCCGCTAATCAAAATGTTAAGAGAATATAGTTGTATACTTATCTTTTCTTTTAAAGTTGAATTACAGTACAGTTTCAATAATTAATACCTTTTACATTGTTATTTTCCTAGAAGTTATCCATAGGACAAGGAGCACACAGGATATCCGTCCAAACATTATTAGTGCAAATTTTTCTTCTCATAGAATTATATAGAAGTACTGCATATTTATCCTAACTGTACTGTTTAAACAAACACAGAATGTTTCTTCCTTTGTATCCACTTTTTTAGTTAGTCCTACCAGATATGGGTATTCTATTGTCATTCAATTATTATAAGTGCTTGAATTCAGCGAACCAATGCAACACAGTCCACCAGTCCAACGTAATAGTAGGTTATCTGAAGAGGTTGTTGACTAGAGCCATTTACAGCTCAGCCTATTATTATGGCCTTATTTTATACACCTCATTTTCATACTTTTCTGCTGGATGCTTACGACTGAGATAAAGCAAAACCCATATAACAAAAAATGTAACTTTTCTATCTGATGAGGTCAGTCAAGTCCCCTCAGGGTTTATCCTGTAACCCTGAACCTCACTCTGTAGATTCTTTTACTTGGTCAGCCATGTGGCTGAATCACAGCCATCGCTTAACCAGTTTGGTCTCTGTGAAAGCCTGAAGGTTTTCTCTCCATGTGACTCTCCTTAGGCACACTGTAGATCATCAACCACATTCTTTTGTGGCTCCATAGTCTCCTTGATCAGAAAATTTGGGGCGTAACTGAGTTTCATAATGTTAGAGTACAGGATCTCCTATGTTCTGAGTCTTCACTGACCTTGAAAGGCTAGGGTCAGAAGCCTTTCCATTTCTCCAATTTTGGTTCTGCAAACATACATTGTTAACCATCCAGAAGAGAAGCTGATTATTACCCTGCAACATTTGCACTTCTGTTTACACTAACTATCTGACTTAATTCTTTTTAGTTATATTTTCACCTTTCTTTCTGTATTTCTTCTTTTGATTTCTTATACTAGGGAGACTATAAAATATTTGCACATGTGTGTCTGGTTTATTTCACTTATGAGTATATGTTCAAGTGGCATCCGCTTAAATATAAATGCTTCAAGTTTATCATTTTTTATAGCTGAGTAATACTCCATTGTATAGAAATAACACATCTTTTTCAGCTCTTCCTGATGTGACAGGCATCTTGATTGTTTCCAAGTTTTGGCTATCAAAAAGTTGTGCTGCTATACACATAGGTTCACATATGTCACTATGGTATGATGTTTTCAGTTCCTCCAGGAAAATTCCCAGTAGAGGGATAGCCGGCTTGAATGGGATTTCCAGTCCCACTTTTGGGAGGACTCTCCACACTGATCTGCACAATGGCAGCACCAGTGTACCTTCTCACCAGAAGAGGAGAAGCGTTCCCCTTTCTCCACATCCTCTACAATACTTGTTGGTTGATTTCCTTATGATAGCCTTTCTTTCTGGAGTGAGACAGCATCTCAGAATTGTTTTAACTTGCATTTCACGGATGGCTAGTTATGTGGAGCATTTTTTCATATATTTATTCACTTCTTAAATTTCGTCCTCTGAAAAGTGTGTATTCATCTCAGATGTCCATTTCTGGATTGGGTCTTTAAATGTGAGGGCCCTAATTTATCTTAGTTCTTTGTAAATTCTAGAGAGTAGACTTTTGCCTGAGTGCTTAGTAGTTCAGATTTTTTTTCACAATGTGTGGGTTGTCTTTTCACTTTGTTGGTAATTTCTTTTAATGTGAAAAAACTTCTATAGAAGAGTTGATTTGAGTTGTTAATTCTTGCAAGCTTTCCCATGCGAAAAACTGTTCATGAACTCCTTGCCTACCCATATATCTTCAAGAGTTCTGCCTACTTTCTCTTTCAGGAGATTTTTTTCTGTTTTAATGGTTTAGATGTTTAATCCATTTTGATGTTAGCTTATTGGACGGTGATAGACCTACATCAAGCTTTACTTTTTGGCATGTAGAAAGCCAGATTTCCCAGTTTTTCCATGTTTACAATTATATTAGCTGTTGGGTTGTCATAGATGGCTTTTATTAAATTGAGGTAGAGGCCTTTTATTCCAATTTTCTGGAAAACTTTGAATATGAATGAGTGTTGGATTTTGTCAAAATATTTTTTACATCAATTGAGATGATCATGTGGATTCAGATTTCAGTCTGTTAATATGGTGTATTACATTTATAGATTTTTGAATATTGAACCATCCTTGCATCCCTGGGATGAATCCTACCTGGTCATGGTGTGTGATCTTCTTGATGATTTTGCTGTATTCTATTTGCTAGGATTTTATTAGGGAATTTTGCATCTATGTTCATGAGGGAGATTGGCCTGTAGTTCTCCTTTTTGATTGTGTCTTTCCCTGGTTTTTGAATCAGTATAATACTTGTTTCTAGATATTATTTTCAGAGGATGTTTTCCTTTTCAATTTCATTGAAGAGTTTGAGGAGTATAGGGATTATATCTTCTAAAAATTTCTTGTAGAAGTCAGCTTTGAATTCATCAGGACCTGGACTTTTCTTTGTCAGCAAGCTTTTTGTTACATTTCATATCTTGTTAGCTGTTATTGGGTTACTGGGAGTTGTTATATCTTTTTGATTCAGTTTTGGTAATTTGTACCATTCAAGGACTTGATCCATTTCTTCTGTGTCTTCTATTCTGTGAGCATAAAATTCTTGAAGTAGCTATTGATAATCTTCTGAATTTTCACTGTGTGATGCTTTCATCCTTTTCATTGTTTATTGCTTGTATTTGAATTTTTTCTTTCCTCTTTTTGATGAGGTTAGCTTGGGATTTATCAATTTTGTTTAGTTTTTCAAAGAAGCAGCTTTTTGATTCATTGATTCTTTGAACTGTTGTCTTCATCTCAATTGAATTAATTTTTGCTCCAATCTTTATGATTTCTTTTCATCTTTCAGCTCTGGGTTTGGTTTACTCTTCCTTTTCTAGATGTTGGAGGTCCAATAGTAGGGTGTTCATTTGTTCCTGTTCTGTTTTCCTAATGTGTGAGTTCACAGCTATGATTTTCCTACTGAGTACTGCTTTCATCGTACCCCATTGTGCTTCAATTTTCATTGAATTGTAGATATTGTTGAATTTCTTGTTTAATTTTATCTGTGACCCATTGACTGCTGAGTAGGGGAAAAATTCCTAATTTTTAATTTCCATGTATTTAGTGGATTTTTCTGGTTTCTTTCGTCATTTATTTCCAGTTTCATTGCACTGTAGTCGGATAATATGTATGGGATAATTTCTGTTTTCTTGCATATACTTAAGCATGAACAATGAACTAGTATGTGGCCTGTTTTAGAAAATGACTGTTTGTAGGGCCGGGGAAATGGCTCAGTGGAATAAGCGCTTCCTTGGCAAGCGCAAGGGCCTGAGTTCAATCCCCGGTTCCGCAAAAAAAAAAAAAAAAAAAAAAAAAAAAAAAAAAAAAAAAAAAAAAAAAAAAAAAAAAAAAAAAAAAAAAGAAAATGACTGTTTGCAGCTGAAAAAATGTATATTCTGCTGTGGTTGTATATATCTGTATATATATATAGATAGATAGATAGATAGATAGATAGATAGATAGATAGATAGATAGATAGATAGCTAGATAGATAGCTAGATAGATATAGATATAGATATAGATATAGATATAGATATAGATATAGATATAGATATCTGTATATATCCACTAGGTCCATTTGTTCCAAGTTCTGGCTCAGTTCTGCTACTTCTTTGTTAATTTTTTCTCTGGTTGACCTATCTTTTTCAGATAAGGGGGTGCTAAGGACTCCAGTTAAGATTGTGGACTTGGATATTAGGT
>PVKA01042016.1:0-17691 GCA_004027165.1 Ctenomys sociabilis
TTTTTTTTTTTTTTTTTTTTTTTTTTTTTTTTTTTTTTTTTTTTTTTTTTTTTTTTTTTTTTTTTTTTTTTTTTTTTTTTTTTTTTTTTTTTTTTTTTGTGTGTGTGTGTGTGTGTGTGTGTGTGTGTGGAATCAGGGATTGAACTCAGGCCCTTGTGCTTACCATGCAATCACTGTGGGTTTTTAACCCTGGGAACTCTGAGATGAGGGCAACCCACAGTTGCTCCAAGTCCCAGATTCAGTTTTCCCCCCTAAGATGGTGTCTAACTAACTACGATCTCCAGGAGACATTGTAGTCACTTGGACTGGAGTCACCAGCTATTGTAGCATGTAGCATTCCCTGCTCCATCTCACTGGTCCATTTCCCCCTGAAGACCTCTTGCTTTCTTTGTGTCTCTGTAGAGTTGATCTTCTCCTCTTACACCATGAGCCACGTGCCAAGCAAAAGATTTAGATTGCTCGTTTACTTTTTCTGCTTTGAACTCTGTCTCTTCATTTTGTGGGGTCAAATACTTGTCCTCCCCAGTGTCACCTGCTCAAGCTCCTTTCTGGGAATTCATTCTCTCCACCTCCCTCCAAGTTGCTACCTTCCACTGTATGGATTCTGAATCTTGAAGAGACAAGAAAATCTCTTTTAAACTGTTTTCTCACTAATAAAGTATTGTCAGAATTGAGTGAAAGCTTTTTGTGGTAAGAAAAAGCATCAGAAGGAATTTAGAATTAATTATCCTTGTTTAATTGGTCAGGTTTTTCTCACTTGGTGTGTTGTTTTGACCCTGGGACTAATACAATGCACTTACAATTGGTCATAAAGCACTCTAAAAATTTGTGAAGCTTATTTTGACAAGAAGTAAACACAAAGGTAAAGCATAGTTTATATAATTCACTTGGACATAATTTATATATAAAGAAAATGAGAAAGTATTACTTTCAAGCTGATTGTAAAGGTCTTCACTGAAAACAATTTTGTACTTTTAAGTGTTATATTTTGAATGTGCTTTAAAAACAAAGGTCTTATTGATAACCATTTTAAGTATATTATCTCAATGTGGGATTTCAGTAAAAGGTCAAATCTTGATATGACTCAGTTCTGATCAGAGATAAACTTCATCAAGAAAATGAAGTGAAACATTTTCAAGCCTCAGTACTAATTTAAAGTGGCAGCAATTCCTTTTTTTCTCCCTCAAATGCTGGCTTGAAGGAGAAAACAGTTGAGAAAAATGGAAAACAAAATTCAAAATGATATCATGTAAGTGTTTTTTATACAAATTAATTGTATGTGAGAGGCACTGAATGTTTCACTAGAAGAATAAACAATTCATGTGTGTAAATTTTTGCAGTGTGGATACATGAATCTGATCTTTTGCTTGATATCGTATGCATTTATTCAATTTACTCAATGAAAAGACTTATATTTTATTTCAGGAGTAATAAGGTGGAGATTTTTTAAGGTGGAATTTTTACTTTAACACTTAATTTTTATCTGGTGGTTCATTCACATTGCCCACCCCCAAGATTACCTCAGTTTACTGATTTGCTCCTTTCCCAGTATGACTCCTATAGTTAGTTCATTGGCTAAGTGATAGCCGTGTGCACGGTTAAACTAGAGGAGGCTTTGCTGATAGGCTATGACTCAATGTCCAAAATACTTAGTCATTCAACTTCTCACCCAAAAGAGCCCCGTGACATCAAACAATTCACTTTTATTAGACCAGAGATTCAGCAGAAGTAAGAAAGGGAACAATTTTTCATTTTCTTCTTAGTCTTCCTGCTTATCTTAGCTTTATGTATAAAAAAGTGGAAGAATATAAAACCAAGTAGGCCGTGGTCCTCAGGAAGCAGCTGTTAGCAAAAACTCTGAGAACCTAACTATAGAAGTTCTTCAACTTACGATGTTGTGTCCTGATAAACACATAATAAGTTGAAAGTATTTAAATTGAAAAGGCGGCATTTAATACACCTAACTACCCAGCACTCTAGCTTAGCAACATGAGAGAGTGTTCTTTGTTTTCCTTTGTGACCACAGCACTCGCTGGGTACTGTGGTTGCTGCCCCCCTCCAACAATGTTAAAGAGGCTCAGATTGCATGTTGCTGCCCTGGCCAAAGATCTCAATTCAAAATTCAAAGTACATTTTCTCTTGAATGTAGCATTTCCTCACCATAGCAAAGTGAAAACATTGTAAGTTGAACCATTCTTGAAGCCTTCTTGTATTAAGCAGCAAAAACAATTTGTTCTTTAATTTTCCCTGAGAGAGAAACTTCTTTAACATTGAATTTCATTTTCTTCACTCAGTTTGGTGTTCTTATAGATGTTGTTTAGTTCAGCATGGCTAAGGCTTCCTGGCTTCTGTAGAATTCTGAGAGATGAGAGAAATATAATGGTGCTTCCTGCATTTCTGTATACACTCTTGCAAATAAATGCCCATGTTGGTTGCTGTCCATTTAAAATAACCTTTCAATTTAGGGCAGGCAAGATAACTCAGTGGATTAAGTGACTGTTTCGGCAAGCACAGGGACTAGGATTCAATTCCTGGTCCTCTATGCCATGCTGGCCCTGCCACTGAGTCTGGGCATGGTGGTGCATGCTTGAATCCCAGCACTGGGGAGGCTGAAAACATGGGGGTCACTACGAGTCTGAGCTGCATAGTGAGACCTTGTACCAAACACATAAAAAATGAAAAGAATTAAATAAAATAACCTTTCCGTTTTGCCTGATATGTGAATTGGAGCTAATGTTACTTTGAGCTATGTTAGTCTCTGTTGCTAGATTGTCCACTCTCCATTACCCACTTACTTCTTGCTCATAACACCCAGATTTTGTCCATATATTGCTCAGTTGGGGAGTGAGTCTTGATGATGTCAATTGGAACATCTTTTATCAAGGGTAAAGGTAGCTCCTTTTCAGTGAGTAGTGGCAAGGTCACCTAATTCTGCCAAATTGGTCTGACGCAGTAGGAATTCACTGGAAAGACTGAAGTGGGGAGAGGCAGAAAGCAGATTCTTGCGAAAGTTTTTGTGAACCTAATAAAAGAGCACATAAAATGCTGTGCTTCCTGCTCTTGCATCTTGGCTTGAATGCAACTAAGAGCACGGGCAGCCATTTTGTGAGCAGGAAGTAGCAATCCCGATTGCTTGTTGTGTGAAGACACTAAACTCCCATGCACATAAATTACCACTGCTGGAGTATTTCACTATTTGGCATAGAATTTCAGTTGACTCTAAAATTCAGATGTAAGAAGAAGTCATAATTTCTTTAATATTTTTTAATAACAGGTTTCATCTCTTTTCCAAGCCGTCAAGTTTGGAAATGGTAGTGGTAAAGATGATAGTCACAGCTTTCATTTATCCATCAATGATAATTTAATTTATTTTAAGGAAATGGCCCAGTTGTTCAGTTTTATTTTCATTCTCCTGTACTCCTTAGCTATGACATTTGGGGGAAATGAGTGGGTGTTCTTCAGTAGTGGCATCCCTTGGCTGACTCACACTGGTTCACTGTTAAGCATTCAAGAATTTTTCAGGTCAATTGCTAAGCCAAGTCATCATTCAAATTGTTGTATAAAATTACAATATGAAACAGTAATACTTAAAAACTCATCATTTCCTGCATATTTGGCTACATTTTGCTCTCATTTTGTATTTGTTGTATGCATAAGTGGAAAACTATATAATACTGCAATGAACGGGAGAGTTTCGTTGCCTCTTCAACAAACTAACATCATTTCTTTGAATATATAGTAGCAGAACATTCTACCCTTAGTGTTTTGGGAAGCTATCACACTGTTTTCTATAGTGATTGTACTCATTTACTTTCTCACCAGTGGCATCCAAGGAGTACCTTTTCTCTACCTTCTTATCAGCATATTTCTTTTTGACAATAATTGTTCTAACACTGTGAGGTGATATCTCTTTGTAGTTTTAATTTATATATCTGATTAATAATTTTAAATTTAATTTTTGATTTTTAATTTTTAATTTATAATTTAATTTTTATTTCTATCATATACTTGTTGACCATTTGCATGTCTTATTTTGAGAAATGTTATTCACATTTTTTTTTGCTTTCTATTGAAAAGCCCTCTACTTCTCACTTTTTTCTTAACATTTATGTAACAAGATTTCTCACTTTGAGATTTAGGTCCAAGGCAAAGAAACTATGCCTTACTGTTTTCCCCCTTGCTTATGTCACCTTCTTTTACTTTTTTGTTTGCTAGGAAATAATTCTAAGATATATTCTTCTTTTCCCCTTCTCTGAGGCTGCAGAGAACCTGATTCATGGAAAAATGTGAGTTAAAAATCTATTTTAGTATGTACAGATTATCTGCATCGTGCTTGTCCTTATAAGTCACCTTGGTCAGTCTTTTATAGTCTAGACTCCAGGGACTCTAGTCTTCTCAGTCTAGTCAATGGGCTTTATTAACTATTCTAAAGATCTGCAGATCTGAGAATGAGGACCTTTGTCGCTGTCAAACATCATGCCTTGAGAGGTGACAGAAACAGGAGTTGGGGCCTAGTTGAAGAGAATGGCCCATCAGGGCATGACTTAGGGGTTATACCTAGAGCTTAGCCTTCTCTTACTAGCTAGGTCTTCCCTCCCCTCCCCTCTCCTCCCCTCCGCTCCCCTCTCCTTTGTTCCCTTCCCTTCCCCTTTCCTTCCCCTCCCCTCCCCTCCCCTTTCCTTCCTTTTCTTTTTTATCTGAGCCCATTATCAAATGCATTGTTCATTTAGCACTATAAAATCTGATAGAAATGTTCAGGACAGGGTCTAGTCTGCAACCAAAGTCTTTTTTGCTCTTTGTGGGTCAAAAACTATACAAGCTTTCCATGGCAGTGGTATGGATTTTGATCACTTCCTTCATAGCCTTGTTCTTCCTGTTGTCTCTGAGGCTACTGAATTGCAAATGGAGCAACAGTATCAACTCTAGCAGTGGCAAATATTTCCAGGACCAAACACAGGACTGCTGGAACAAATGCCAGTTTGCTAACTTTACTTTCTGAAAAGGTTATTGCTGCTGTATTTGAGCTGTCTCACCATGAAATATTTGAAATTTTTTAGTATTTGAACTGCTGATTTTTTTGCATTTGTTTTAGAAACATTGGCATTTAGATCTATATAGACTTGATAAAGCTAAACCATCTTATGAAGAACCCATCTCTTGACATGGTTTTATTGAAGATTAAGTTTCAGTATGAATTTTGAAGAAACAGAATCACTGAAGCCCTAGCACTCATCTTATTTAAAAATGAGATCCAGAGGTCTTGTGATTACACAAAACTCTATAGCTGTGATTAAACCCATGTTACCTTGACTTCCAGCCCAGCTTTCACTAGCTTATCTCTTTCCTACTAAACTAGCGAATAGGCCTTAAACACTCGGAGCTATTTTTAGCATCACCTCCACTTAAGAATGAAGAAACCGAGGCTCAGATAGCCCTAGTAATGCAGATCAAGACTGAAAAGTTTGTAATTGACAGCAATAGGGCTGCATCAAGGCCTTAACCCTAGTATCAATGCTTACCTCCCATTGTACCATTTTACTTATCTCTGTACTATAACTTCAGAAAGATGAAGAACTTTGTATGAGAACAACTGAATTTTTCAATTAGGAAATTTTTCCTGTGAAATTTCAATACAGGGATAGTATGGAGACCCAAATTATAAGTTGAGGAATGAATGCAAAGCGAGGCAGTAGGAGGTATGAGTACCACAAATAGGTTTGAAGAATAGGTAGAATTGAGGAAAACCTTGCTTCATTGATTGGATGGATGGAAAAGACCATCACTGATGAAATAGAAGAGGAAGGCAAGGGTAGGATCAACGTACAGTTGGTGTGATTGACAATAGAGAGGAGTAGGATACTCTTCTTTTTGGAGAAGATGAATGGAAATAGAATCAGAAAGGTAGAAGTTGTGTAAGGTTGCTTTATAATGGAAGTTAGGAAGTTTTGTTGGCTTTGGACATGGAAAAATTTGGCAGTGTTGCTAAATATGGCAGTCAAGGGAAATTGAGACTTAAGCAATTAACTTTGAAATTTAGATATTCTAGATGGCTTTGTGAATGTCCCCAATATTGCTAAAATATATAGAATTGGGGAAAAGGGGGTTGCTGTGAATTGTTAGGAAGAATAAGCAGAGAATTATGCAAGAGAACAAGGGAGTAGAGATATTGCAGAAGTACCCTACCAGGTTAGGCTTTGTGTTACTGATGACCAAGGGCTAAAAAAGAGTATACACGGGGGAATTAATGACACTGTTTCTTTTATCTAAATTTAAAAAATTTTAAATAGTCACTATATTTTTTGATCATTTTAAATATAGCAGTAATGACATCATGTTGGAGAAATGTGCTTCTGCTGAATCAAGCAGCCTGGAAGGGAAGCATGTGGCCTCATTTCATGAGGTTAACTAGGAGTTGCAGTGGTTCTTATCATGTGCCACCTACCATCAGCTGTTTTTGCTCCACTTTGTTTTAACCAATCTAACACACTTATTAAAAGCTCAAACCAGCACTTACATCATCATTATAACATTTCTTACAATTTTAGGCCTAGAGGATTTTACTAATTTAATCAGTAGTCTGGTGATCAAAGGGATGTGGAATTCTTTGCATAGGCTTTAAGCCAAAGAATTTTCTTTGACCATAGGTATGGAAGGAAGAAACATCAGGAAGGACTGATACAGTGGGAGTAAAGGCAGGGAGTGAAAGGTAGGACATTTGATGAGGTTGAAGAAGAGGTTTGATGGGAAAAGTACAGTTAAGAGTGTTTGACTAGAAAGTCAGAGTTTTAGGTTGCAGCCATATTATGTAGAGAAAAGAACATGAATTTGGAAGTATGATCAGCATGATTAAATTTCTAAATCCTGTTGTTTAATCATTAATTATCTGTATGGGGTTGAACAGTATCTACTTTAGGGTGTAGTGTCCTATTTTACACTCTCTCTGAAGATTATAGAAAATGATGCAAAGTTAGGGGGATGTGCCTGGCGCTTGGTTGTTAATGATAAATTGTGAAAACTATTGTTATTATTGCAGGTATAGCCTTGGGAATGGGTTGCTAAAGATGATGCCCACTGGGCAGAGAGGAAATCAGACTGGGTAGGTCACCACTGTGGACCCTGTTTCTTGGGTGGGTCTACCTGAACATGACCTAGAAGAACATTAAGGCAGCTCTCTGGCTCTTTCTGAAAGCCTGAGTAGGGCTTATCCTAGCAGAGATATTTGTTTCATGATACTGTGTTTTGTCCTTTAACCCTAGGTTCACTTTATGGGCAAAGTATAGAGGTACACAAGAAATTCTAAGAGTTAACTTGTTTGTTGAGGAATAAAACTGAAACCATCACAGTCCAGATCTGTATTCTGAAGTCACCATTTTTCTGATGGAGCCAGTTTTATGTTATATCACTGATTTAAAAAATATAGTCATGGCTAGCACTGGCATATCTTATTTTGCTTTTACCTTACTGAAACGAAAGGCACAAGCAGATTGGGAATTTTTTTTCCATACTGGGGATTAAACTCAGGACCTTGTGATAGCCAAGCAAACCCTTATTCTACTGAGCTATCTCCCTGGCCCCAGATTGGGAACTTAAAAACTTAAAATGTAGAGGCTGAAGGTGTGGTGTAAAGGTATAACACTAGTCTAGCATGTGTTTGGCTCTAGATTCAACACTTAACACCACCACCACCACCCACTACACACACACACACACACACACACACACACACACACACACACACACACACACACACACAATGTCCTGTAAGGGGAAAAGATACTTGAAAAACATTTTTTCTGCCTTGTTTAGAATTTATTTTCCTTAGCAAGACATTTCAAACAAACTGTTGAGACTGCCACCTTGGCATGTTCTAGAGGTAGGCAGTTCTATGACAAAGGCCTGGTTGTGTTGGTGGCTTCACTCAGCCTTCTGTAACAAAATATAGTTTGTTGGCTCTTTCAAATTGCTGGCTCCACATCCGCAGATTGAAACAACTATGGATTTAAAATATTCATAGAAACTGTCTTTATTGAATATGTATAGACTCCTTTCATGTCACCATTCCCTATATAATACAGTAAGCAACTATCTATGTGGCACTTACATTGAATTAGGTATTATAGGTAGCTGAGATGAAATACCATTTTACATACAAAACTTTAGCATTTATAGATTTTGGTGTTCATGTGTGCATACAGGGGACAGTCTTGGAACCAGTAGCATAGGAGCACTAAGGGAGTACCGTACAATGAAAAGACCCAGTTGGAATCAGTCTTACAAAGAACAGACTGAGTGTTCTCCATCTAAGTCATATTTTTAGGTTTACTTAGCTATTTAAACCAACTTTTATAGGTGGGGTTTTATTATCATTCAAAAGTTGTTAATACTTTCTATTAAAACAATTTTGCCCTATTAGTTCCTCCACACTTTTACTCAAGAGATTTACATTTAATAAAGTTCACAGTGACCTTTTATAACCCAATCAATTTAAAGCTCTTTCAACCTGGTCAATTCTGATCTTCCATAGGCTTCTGGCCTTCATTAGCCTCTTGGAGCTGAGCCCATCTGGATGAGTCAAGAGCTGTCTACCCAGTTTTCAAAAAAGATCAATACCTCACCATCTGCTTGTGAGGCTGTGGAAGCATATGGAGCAGCTCAGAGCATTGGCATTCCAGGCCACCTCAAATTGTCTGCACTTCATCACCTTCATCAAAGCTTGGCTGAGAAAAGTGATATTTATGAAAGACAGTTTAGTATTCATCTTTTCTTATATATACTAAGATGCTTGTATGAAGCCAAACCAATAGAAATTTCCATTCTTTTTTTTTTTTTTTGTCTTTTTGAGGCAGGGTCTCACTATGCAGCTCAGGCTGGCCTTAAGCTCACTTTGTAGCTCAGGCTGGTCTCGAACTCACAACCATCCTCCTGCCTCAGCCTCCCGAGTGCTGGGATTACAGGCCTGTGCCACCAGGCCTGGCAAAATTTCCATTCTTGGAATATATATCAAGTTGTTTCTGAAATTATGTTCATTGGTTGAGTTTTAGCATTGTCCAAGAAAAACAGGAAGTTTATGAGAAAGGTCATGATGGCCTTGTTTCACAGAACTCTGAAAGAATATCCTGAAGCCTTAAAGGCAGGACCTTAAAGAAGTCCACAACTTAGAAGAATGCTCATCACCACCTCTAGTCTCTACTTCTTCTTGCCTCATTTTTTAATTGTTTAAGATCTTAACTTTATTAGTACCTACAGCTTTCATGATCTCAAATTCTGTGGCCATAGAAAATATCAGGTTTCTACTGAAAATTCTCTTGGAGAACTTAGGGTTCTGTTTTTGGCTTATAGGTTCAAGAGCTTAAGTTTTTTTTCTCCTTCTCCTTTTCCTTCTTCTCCTCTGCTTCCCCTTCCTTCTCTTAGTCTTTCCTCTTCTTCTTCCTCCTCCTCCTCCTCTTCCTCCTCCTGGAACCAGTTCTCCATGAATACTGAGGAATAGCAGTACAGTGAAAAGGCACATAGAATGTTTTTTACTACATTTTGTTTTGTACAAATATTGTTGAGAGGACTGCTGGTGATATCAATGAAAAATCTCAAGAAGTTTCACATTATAAAATCATTAGCACATAGTGTTCAATATTAAATTAAAGAATTCAACATTATTGACTTTTCTTCTGCTCAACTGTAACTATTATCCTTGATTTCTATGTTGTATATCATTCTGTTTTTTTATTATAAAACTACCACTTATTTATATTTTCATTGCATTTTATCTATTGTATGTACTTTTACTAGATTGCCTTTAGGAGGAAACAGTCATAAATAAAAATGAGGTTACTAATACTCAATAAGAGCTCAGTTTCTCTCACCTACTTGCCCAGTTGTCTGTTATAAGTTAGTTTTATAGTTGTTTCTTCTTGAAATCTAATCTAGTGGAGAAAGTAATTTGGAAATGTCTATGTGACTACATACAAAGGCATATGTAGGGAGAAACTGTTTCTATCATTATACATATGACATTATGTAGCACCTTCGCAAAACATCTGTGCCACCATTCCCAGGTCATGTAATGCTCTTTGTATGTAAGGCTTTGCGTCAACAGACAAAGTGTTCATCTCATGTTGAAAGAAGACTGTTTCTGTATGTGATAATTTAAAATCCACTTAATTCTCAGTTCAATTCACTATTACAGTAGTACCTCACTTATCATGGAGGTTACATTCCAGGCAACCCCATGATAAGTGAAAATCAGTGAAATAGTGATGTTATATTTATTTTAGCATTTATATTTTTTAATGCTTTATAAACCCTTCCCATTCTCCTCTCATAAACCTTTCTCATGCTTTTACAAACATTTCTAGTGTTCTTAGCCATTTTCTGAACTCATAAAACTGCATAATTTTATCAACAGATGTATATGGTACTGCAAAATTCTGTGATGCAGTAAAAAATCTATGATAAATAATTTAGATTAATATTTTTTGAAAGCCTTCAAAAGAGTAAGTCTGCAAAAGTCAAACTGTGAAATAGTGAGGGGCTACTGTATTTTAATATATGAATTACATATATGTGTATTATATCTGTGGCATAGACACAGGTGGTTTTACACGTATGTATCATGTAAACTGAGATGTAGCACTTGTCTCATAGAAATACTTAATATGAAATCTCACACCTTAATAGTCCTTAAATATTTTTAACTAACATTTTATTATAAAAGTTTCAAGCTTACAAAAAAATCAAAAGAATTTTACAGTGAAAAATCCATTTTAACCACCATTTAAACTCCAAAATTAATAGTTTATTATACTTGCTTTATCACACATAGGTATCCATTCAATGCATCTTGCTTTTGTATGTATTTTAGAGCAAACTGCAGACATTGAAACATTTCACTCCACATCACTTAAGCCTATATGTTTTTGTTTTTTATTTGATTATTATTTTATTTGTTATTTATTTTTAAAAATAATTTTATTGAGAAGCAAATAGCAATTAGACAGTCTCGAAATCAATTAGTAGTTTACAGTTTAACAATTCATACATTGCATATTGTTGTCTTAGTGGTCATTCATTGCACAAGATGCAGATATGACATCCTGTCCACAAACACTATCAGAACAAATCTTTCTATTTATTGAATCAAGAGAATGTAGCTGTACATCTATCCTAACTTCCCTGAACACACTGATACAAAATGGTTGTTCATCTGTATCCCCTTTCTTCATTTAGTTTTATTAGAGAAGAGCGTTCCATTGTCATCCAATTTTTTTTATAGGTGGATGAACTCAACAAAATACTCCAATATAGTCCAGCAGTCCACAATAGCAGTGGGTTCTCTGCAAGACTGGCAAGGTCAGAAGTTGTTGACTTGAGCCTTCTACAGCTCAGCATATCAACATGGCCTTACTCTTTCTACTTCGCTTTTATACTTTTCTGCTGGATGGTTAAGACTAAGATAAAGCAAGACCTATATAACAAGAAATGGAGCTTTTGTATCTGCTAAGATCAGTCAAATTCCCTCAGGATTTATCCTGAAACCCCTTACCGCAGTTTGTAGATCCTTTGTCAGTGTCAGCCATGTGGATGAGCCAGGGCCATTGCTTGACCAAATGCTCTCTGTGGAAGACTGAGAGAATATTTTCTCTCCACGTGACTCTCCTTAGGCACACTCCACATCATTGATTACCTTCATCTGTGGCCCCATAATCTTGATCAGAAATCTTGGGACACAACTTGTGACATGATGTTACAGTACAGGTTCTCTTATGTCCTGAGTCTTCACTGACCTAGAAAGGCTAGGGCCAAAATGTTAAGCCTCTAAATTTTTAATTCAAGTTAAATTTAAGAAATTTTCTCTTGGTAGTAAAATCTACATACAGTGAAGTGCACTAATCTTAAATGTACCCTGGAATTTTAATGAATGTATACTATTAAGATATAAAATATTTGCTTTATTCTGGAAAGTTTCCTTCAAGTTCCTTCCCAGACAAACCACAACTATGCACTTACAATGCAATTGTTCTGAGATTTTCCTATTATAAATTAATTTTACTTATTTTAGAACTTATGATTAGTACTATTACGCAACTACATTTGGGAATAAAAATTTTACTTCTATTGTTTGTACTGAATTTCTTTTATTTATTTATTTAAATTTATTTTTTATTTTATTGAAGTACAAATATCAATCAGACAGTTTTAAGACATCTTAAGAAGACAGATTCGATAAATTAATACATTGCAAACTGTTTTCATACTGTTTTGGTATTGTACAAGGTGCATACATGATATTATACTTACAGACATTATTATAGCAGATGTCTCTGTACTGAATTTCTATGATAATTAAATTTGGTTTTAAGGAATTATAAAATTGCATTGTTTATACAGAATTATAGATTTTTATTTAGGACACAGTAGTAACTTACCCTTGGGTCTGGTTGACAAGAGATAACTTATATTCTCAAGTGAGCCACTTTCATGGCATGTTCTTCATGAAATAGAAAAGTGAAAAGCTTTAGGATGAGAATCTCATGTACAATTAAAAAAGACATAAGTTTGTAGGCATCTGGCCAAAGATTTTTAGCTGAACACAAAGACATGGCTGGTTGGTTGCCTCCAGGGACTGGAACACATCGTACAGAAAGCTTCCAGTGGGGTAGGGGTAGAAAAGCACATTCTAACCTTAAGTAAGAGTGGACAGTCTCCCCTTTCCTGACTATTTCACCTGTGCACTCTTTTCTTTTCCCTATTCCTTTTGTCTGCTCTGACCACTTGATCTTTAATTCCCTCTTTTCCCAGCTATAAACAATTGGATGGCCTGTGCCTGAGGTTCTGTGTAACTCCTACAGCTTGCTAGCCACTGCAGGCTGGTGTGGGTTCCTCTTCACAGTTCTTTGGACAGGGCAACCACAATCTCTCCCCGCTCAATGGTGTGGCTTACCTGACTGGGCTGGGGAGGTGAGAACTGTTGAGGGGTTGTGACTATGAGTCAGCATTTGTCTTTGTGGACTCAGGCCTGGTGAGAAACCTTGGGAGAGGATGTGGAGTTCCCAGACTAGAGCTCAGATGTCCCCAGAGGCAGGGGGTATTCAGCAGAAGCTGTGGGAAGTGAAGGGTTAGGAGTGTGGCCTGGAGTGTAATTGTGTGCACACTATTCTTGTGCATGCACAGAATACACGCTGAATAGGTGAACAAGCTGAGCAATTTTAAGATGCATTCTTGTAAAGTTTTGGGCTCTTAAAAATAATTTGAAATTGAATTTTTGTGGGCCTCACAAAATATACTATGCATAGAAAAAAAAAAAGAAGTGAACTGTTGCATTATCTTGTCTAATGGTATAATAGAATTTTCAAAACATGCTGAACAGTTTAAAAGTCTTTAGAAGAGTTTTTCCTTTGACTTTTAATTTTTGGTTTGGCTCTTATAAAAAGTGTTACATTAAAAAAGTGTTATGTATAGTAGATATAATACCAGTAGGTACTCTGTATTATGTGATCACAGGAAGTTCAATAAATTGAAGCAATTATAAGAGTTTTTTTTTTTTTGTATTTAAAGGATGGAAATTTTTTACTTTTTTAAGCCCAAGAACCAAATTCCACTTTTGAATTAAAAGATTCTTTACTACTGATTAAGAGTTTGACTGTTTTATAAACTACCTAACATCTGATAATGGTGAAATATATTGCTAATTTCAGGCTTAATATGTGATGAATTGTGTGGATTTTCCCCTTTTCAATAAGCACACTTTCAAAAACACCCTTGTTTATTTGTCTTCAAGTAACTTGCTTGTTTATTACTGTATTTGCTTCAATTGTTTGTTTCAGTAGTCACTTAAAACTAAACTCCTCATTTCTATGTATCCCAGAAATCATGCCTAGGTTGAAGAAGAATTTTATGTTTCCCAGGCATGATTTTGTATTTTTGAAATTGAAGTTAAATATTCTTGAAAAATAGTAATATATGTTTGGATATATTATTCAAATCCAATTTCAAGAGTATGTGAGAATATATTTGAGAATATACTACATATATGATAATGCACTAAATTGTATATTAACTAGTGACATTAATATTGTTTCTGGGTATAGTGATATGACTTAGTGAGTCACAGTCTCTGGTGAGGACAGTTGACTCATTTAAAAATATGCTGTGGGCATTTTATCTTGCTTAACATTCTTCTATAAGTTATTCCTTTTGTGTACCCTAGATGGCTTAGACCCATTTCCTCTTGCTTTGCCCTTTGTGGTAACTGAGAACAGCTTCTCTCTAACTCTTAAATATGTTAGAACTCCAAAGCAATAATAGCTCATTCCTAGGGGCCTAGCTTACTTTACAGAATTTCCCTGAACTCTGAGTCCTTGTCTCCCCTGTGGAGAACTGTGGCTTGAGCCATATTATGTTTCTCAGAGGCATGACAGGAGTTGGCAGGCCTCTGGTAAGAAGGGTGGACTTTTAAAGAAGCTAGTAGCAAACTTTTTCTCTTTTTCTTGGTACCAAACATCATGAGTTAAGGGAGTACTTCATATACTTCTAGTGATTCACAGGTGCTCTACATATAATCAAATTTCAACACCGGGGCCCTTCATTAGTGTCATATAAAAAAGACATCTATGGAAATGACTTATTTTCTCCATAGACATTTCCTCAGTTTAATGTGACTGTGCATATTAAAAGGTTATTATTAGAGAAAGAGACCTGAGCCTAGGAAGTCATTATTTAAATAATGAATAACATTCACACTTAGAATAATGAAATGAGGTCCAGGGCCAAAATTCTGGACACCTGAACTCTAAAATGAAATGTTGGTCAATGAAAAGAGTCTACTGCTCTAAAACAGACTCCATAAAAATTCAGATTTTGGTAGAAAGGGATATGGGAAACTATACTCAGAGTATTTTGGAGTAATGTAGAACTGGGAAAATTCTTTTTCTGCATATTCTTTAGAGATCAGGAGGGGTTCAGCTCCAGTAAACTGTCATCCAGATACTAGGTGAGTCAAGTAGAATTTCAGGATTGTGAAAGGTACAAAAACCTTTGAAGAATTCTGTAGAACATGTTTTCTTCTGGCATGACTAAGTTTCTTTGCTTCCAGAACATTGGAAAAATGACTTTTTTCTTCATTTTAAGAGAAATAATTTTCCTAGAATTTTATATACCACTGTGTCTCAATACTTTCTGAAGCTTTAATACATATTTCTGTTTCTGTTTAGTGTTAGTAGTAGTCTAGAATTTAGTATCTAAGCATACACATTTACTTAAAAATCTAAGTGCAACAACATTTCATAATGTTTTGCAAAAATACCATTACTTACACAAAACCTACCAGCAGAGGAACTTTGAGAACAACTGATGTGGTATGAAGTCACAACTAGTGAGTCAGAAGGACCAAGTTCCAATTCTGGGACTGCCATTAACTGGTTTGGTGTTCTTGAGTCAGAGACGAGTAGGTTCTGAAAGAAGAGGGACTTTACTTGACTTTGAAAGAACGTCACATGTTGGATAGGTAGAAAAGGCTGTGCTGGCCACCACTGGGAGTGGTAGCACACACCTGTAATCCCAGTGCTGGGGAGGCTGAGACAGGAGGACTGCTACAAATCCAAGCTGCGTAGTGAGATCCTATGTGAAATAAATAAAAAGGATATGGAAAACCATGCTCCGTGAGAGAGTAGGCTAAGGGGAGAAAAGGTGAAATTATATGTTGTATGTGAATAACGAGAGAGTACATGTAGTTTTCATGAATTTGTCTTAAATGAAAAAGTAGTGTCTCTGTTCTATGCTGTGATCTTATACTAATATATATATATATTATATATATATATATAATATATATATATACAGTTAATCATGCCATGCTAGATGAAAACTGTAGGGATGAGAGCTGAGAGACCAATGAATCATATAATACATTTTAATCACTTCTTCTTTTAATTACCTTTAGTGAATTAATACATTAGCAAAAGTTATTTATGTTATTCACATATATATTTTCCATTTGAAATTCTGTTGCAGTGAATATTTTTAGGTCTATTTTGTTTGGACCAATCATTATCTTTATCTTTGTCTTCTCTTCTGAAGAATATTTTTTTACTTGATGTTGAGTTTTAGGTTAAAGGCTTTTTTTTTACAGCACTTTGAAGATACTCCATTGTTTCTGAGGGAAGTCAGTGATGTTTGTAATTAACACCCTCTTATCTGTAATACATTTCTTTTTGCTTGATACTATGAAAGCTTTTCCTTTTATCAGTGGTTTTCAGCAATTTGATTATGATAGAAATTGGTGTGCACTAAATTTATTTTACTTTGATTCACTGAGCTGCTTAGATCTAAGGGATTGCAGCAATCTGGAGAACATGTATTCAAAAATTATTCAAAAATGGTTGAAGTTTGACAAGAACAGAGAACAACGTGGTACTTAAATGGTGCCTATCCTAAGTTTTCCCTTTTACAGCTTCTAGGAGCCATGGAAGTCAATGGTTCATAAATCACAGCAGGCTTGTAGCTACTGGGGAGGGCAGAATGGCATTGGAGTTTCCTCACATGCTCATTCTTGGAGACTTCATAGTTTGACCTGTCTGTATCCCTGGAAGGTCTGCTTTGCAGAGGTGTTTTCATTTGATCAGATTCAGATGTCACATAATATAAATAGTCTTTTACTTTGGAATGTTTGTCAAAAACAATGAGAAGAAAAATTTAAAATTTCTGCTGTTTGAAGTAGTGAATAACAGTTGTAGCAGACATTGGGCTAACCAAAGGACTTAAATGGAAAATCTGGGGAGTGATATGTCATTGGAGGCACTAACATATTCCAGTAAATCTAAAAAATGTATATGTTTGTGAAGTTGTGTGCATACTAAGCTCAAGGCTGATCCTAATTTCTGCTGACTAATCATGGGGCTCTGCAACAATCAGGAAGTGAGTTTAAGGGCAGAGTTGTACACTGCCTCGATAGAGTATTGAATTTATGCCCAGACATACATATACAGGTCATCAGCAAAAACTGGAAAATGGATTGATTCCAGGGTTCAAAGGAAATCTCTGTGTTATCAGTTGAGCACTAGGCTGGATGAGCAGATATTTCCATGGCAATATGTGATAAAAAGTGGACTCCATAGAATTAGTTTTAAAAAGTCATCAAATAATGACCACTATCAACACCACCAAACTTCAACAACCACAAATGATAGGAAGGGAGAAGGAAGACTCTTTTTTCTGGAGTTTCTTTATTTGCGTCAGTTAAAATGTTGAGTTTTCAAGAGAAAATTATGAAACATGCAAAGAAACAAGAATTTTCCTTATATAGGAAAAAAGAGTACCAGTAGATGCTATATCCTAAGAAGGTCCAACTTTGTATGTTTTAGAAAAACTTTGAATTAGCTATTTTAAATATGTTTAGGAAACTAAAGGAGCACATTAAGACAATTTCTTACCAAGAAGACTGTATGAAAACGTATGATAAAAAGCTAAACAGAAATTTATTTATTTATTTATTTATTTATTTATTATTTTTTTTCCATTTATTTTTATTTTATTGAAATACAAATGTCAATCAGACAGTTTCAAAACACCATAACCATACAGAGTCGATGAAATAATACATTGCAAACTGTTTTCATACTGTTTTGGTATTGTACAAGGTGCATACATGATATTATATTTACAGGTATTTATGTAGCTGAATTATATCACAGATTCAATAAT
>PVKA01042017.1:0-17666 GCA_004027165.1 Ctenomys sociabilis
AAAAAAAAAATCCCTGGTACCCCACCACCACCAAAAATAAGTTATAAAATAAATAAGTGGTAGAGCACCGGGCGCTGGGTACAAGTCCCAAGACATCTGCCACACCCACTCTCAACCCAAAAAGACAAAAGCCAGGACTGGTAACACACATCTATAATCCCAGCGCTCTCTTAAGAGACAAAAGGCTCAAGAGATAGTAGGAAGGGAAGGGTGAAGGGGAATTCCAGAGTTGGTGTGTGTCCTAAGGTTACTTAAGGAACTGGAGAAAGGTCAGAGACCCTGAGGCAGACTGGAGAAGAAAAATACATGAAAGACTACGGCACACTGGACGTGGTGGCACATGCCTATAATCCCAACACTAGGAGGCTCAAGATCACTGTAGCCTGGGCTACAAAGTGAGTTCAAGGACAACTTGGTTCAAAAAGAGAAAAAAGAAAAAGACTGAGGCAACTGTATCAATTTGAACCCAGCCTGAGAACCTACACAGACTATCTCAAAATCTAAAAAAAAAAGTGGACATGTAGCTCAACACTGAAGCCCTCCCTGAATTCAGTAACACAAACCACTGGACACTCACCTTTTTCTCCTTCTCTTTGTTACCAACCCTTTCTGCTTTTCTTCATATATCACTATGTACTATTACTCACCATTCACCCTAACTCTCCATAGTTTCACATTCTGATCTCAAACCCTAATTTTCCTTAGGTGACCTATCACATGCGGTGCCAAGCACCATAGAGATGATACGCACTAAAATGTCAATTCTGTGAGGTTTGAAAGTTACATCCTCGAGCACTTACACTGGCCTGGATGGTAGTGGGGTCCTCTACAGGATCTGATGGGGAAACAGGAATACCCCTGAGGCTCAAATCCTGAGCCTTGCACATTTTAGGCACACACTCCACTACTGAGCCACACCCAACCCCCAATAGGCTCTGAGTACTTCCAGGGTTCTAAATCCTTTTCATGGGAGTAATGGGCCTCTACATTTCCCCTAACTTGACAACAGCCTATCATTTTCCCTCCTCTGCTATTCACCCTCATCCCTCAAGTCTAGATCCCTTGACTAGATTCTCCATTAGTTCGCCATCTAGAATCTCTCCATCTTTAATCTCATAATCAATTTTCCATCATTAATCAACCTGTCCTGTCTTGCTGTCCTACTAGTCAACCCCCATGTTGCTGACAGTAATCTCTCCAAATCATTTAGATTCCAGCCCTCTTGTAGTGAGTATCCAAAGCTTAAGACAAAACCCCAAACTCCAGCAGAAACAATTATTCATTCTTTAGACTCACTTCCTGCTGCGTCCTTATTTGCTCATCACTTAATGATTCCGGGCAAGCAGCTTCTCCCTCCACACCCTGAGGCTCAAGGCTCTCTCTGATTCCTCAGGGATGGTCCTTCCTCCCTAATCCCACACCACTCCCATTTTACTCTCCTACTAGGCCAGCCGAAACTAAACAGACCCTGATTTGGAAAAAGAAAGGGGGGGGGAGAAAGAGAAAGAAAAAGAGAAAGGGGGGAAGAAAGGAAAAGGAAAAGAAAGGAAAGAAAAGGAAAAGGAAAAGGAAAGGACAGGACAGGACTCTTTGGTCTCTGCAGCACTAGCGAGGGGGGGGGGGAACGTCATCCCTTGGAAAGCGTCATAACAAGACTCACATGTGCCGCCGCTGTGGCTCTCAGGCCTCTCACCCTCAGAAGCCGACCTGTGGCAAATGTGGCCATCTCGCCAAGCCCGAGAGAAAGTACAACTGGAGTGCAGAGGCTAAAAGGTGAAACACCACCGGAACTGGTCAAATGAGGTTCCTAAAAACTGTGTCTTGCAGATTCAGGCATGGATTCCGTGGAGGAACGATGCCTAAACCCAAGAGAGCAGCAGTTGCAGCATCCAGTTCATCTTGAGAACTGTAGCAATCACTCAAAATAAATGCTTTGGTTTTAAAAGAAAAAGAAAAAAGAAAATGATAGTTAAAACAATCAGGGCCAGTGAGATGGCTCAGTGGATTAAGAGCAAGTGCACTACAAGACAGTATTTAGCCTGACTAGATAGCATATAATCTTAAAGTCAAATGAAACAAATATTTTTTTTTTTTTTTTTTTTGGCGGAACCAGGGATTGAACTCAGGTCCTTGGGCTTGCCAGGGAAGCACTTATTCCACTGAGCCATCTCCCTGCCCCCCAAAAAATACTTCAAAAGCAGTAGTCTAAAGGCTTTTTTCCAAGCTTCTGCAAACAATAGCAAACTAAAATGAAAAAAAAAAAAAAAAAAAAAAAAGACCAATTAATGGAACAATAAGGTCATCAGCCTCCATTCTGACTGACTCCTTTTTGAAAGCTAGAAAAACCTTTTGAGGGGAGCAGGGAGATAGCTTTAAGGGGGAGAAAAGACACTTTCAGCTCAAGCCATAGGGAAAATCAAACAGTTTTAGCTGTAAAATGGGAAGACTATCATTATTAAATTTATGAAATTACATGGAAACAGTATATAAAAATGCTTCCAAAGATGACAATAAAAGCCAAACTATGTAACGTAATAGGGGACTGGAGACCAAAATAAGGGTCTCATGCACCCCAGGCACACTCCCCACTGCCCTTAGCCCCAGACCAACATTTGCAAGGCGTTATGTAACAGTGTATAACAAATCTCCATTCTAAGATATTAGTCAAAGCAGAAATCTATGGAACAGATATAAAAATTCATACCAGAAAGTACCCTGTTTTCCATTATGGATCAGAGGCTAATAATTCTTAGCAAACAGTACTGACTTAATTTTTTACAAGATAGTTAACACTAAAAGTGCTGAGTCATCGTTTATTAAAATACATACAGTGCCAGAAAATTAAAAAACCAAAACCAAAATAGGCTGCCACAAACCCAAAATAAGAAAACTACTACATAATTCACTCAGCATAAATTTGAGAATCTGTGTGCTGCCAGTCTTAAAGAACTAATGTTAATAAAGATATTTTATGCAAGTTCTAAAAATTCAATCTGTTGCCTTAAGTTTACCAAATTGTTTCTTCTTCCTCAATAGATCTAGATGGAAGGGTTAGTCAAGGGAAGAGGAGATACAAAGAATTAAGATGTTATACACATGTACCAAACTCCCTAAGAATTATGTACCTCAAATAGATAATAAAATCAAAACTTAAAATACTAGTAAGAGCCAGGGAAATGGCTCAGTGGAATAAGCGCTTCCCTGGCAAGCGCGAGAGCCTGAGTTCAATCCCTGGTTCCACAAAAAAAAAAAAAAAAAAAGGCTATAGATGTAGCTCAGTGAGAAGGCCCTGGGTTTAAACTCCCCTAGTACTGCAAAAGGAAAAAACATGCACATGCACTCAGCCAAGAACAAGGCCAGAACAACCCTGCCAAAAGCAGAATGTGGGATGGAGAGATAGCTCAGCAGTCTAAGTGCCTGCCTGGCAAGCACAAGGACCAGAGTTCAATCCCCAGTACCACATGCCATGCTGGCCTGTGAACCCAGGATGTGGTGTGCTGTGCCATGCTGTGCTGGCCACTGAAACCAGTACCAAAAAGAAAATAGTAATAAATAAAGTGTTAAAAAAAAAAAAAAAAGCAGAATGCTTGCTTGCCTTATTACTGGGGGTGGCATAACCCTCTCCACGTAGTCAGCAACCCACACAGGCAATCTCCCCCTCATGAAAGCACAGATAACGGCTTTACATCCAAGTGCCCATCGAAGACAGCGCCTGCATGTCAACTAAGCACTAGTACCCTTCTTAAAATCAAGGGAAAAAAGGAAATTATCTGCCATCTGGATTAAATGCCTTAGGCAAGCAACTACACTTTGAGATTGCCAAATCTGAATGTAAAGAGATCTAGCTGGTAATTTGAGTGTCTGTGGCAAATAAAGGCCAATTTTAGGGAGACAAAAAGCCATCTTCCAAAATGGTACATAATCCAAGCTCAAGAAAGCACGCAGACATCAGAAGACTGCAACGTGCTGAAAATGGAAAACCTGGGGGAAGAAGGGTTTTCTACTCACTGTCATTTTGTAAATTCAAGGTTCCCAACAAAGGAAAGATGATTGTTCCAAACACAAGAAAACAGCAAAGATGAGACAGAGGCTTCCTTCAAATAAACCAGCATTTACAGCTGCTTGAACCTGTTTTCCTTTCAGAGGATTTCTGTTTTGTTTTTTTCTTTTTCAGACAGGTCTTACTATGTTGTCCAGTCTGGCCTTAAACGTCAATGTCTCTGGGAT
Organism: Ctenomys sociabilis; assembly: GCA_004027165.1. Lineage (NCBI taxonomy): Eukaryota > Metazoa > Chordata > Mammalia > Rodentia > Ctenomyidae > Ctenomys > Ctenomys sociabilis. The sequence goes on from PVKA01042017.1 coordinate 4,228, forward strand.
TACAAGCACGAACCACCACGCCCAGCTAAACTTGTTTTTGTCACTTACTAAAGGTGATTGTAAATTGTCATCCTTATGTAACGCCTATTCAAAAGAATGAATTTTTTTTTTCCCAAAACTTTCCAAGTACTCGAGAGACTGAGGCAGGAAGATAGCTGCAAATTTAAGGCCAATCTGGGCTACAAAGTGAGCTCAAGGCCAGTCTGAACTGCACAGCGAGGAGACCCTACCTCAAAATGACCGAAAAAGAAATATGAAACAATCTTTAGTAGTACCTTAAAAATTCTTAAGTTTGGGGCCAGGGACATGGCTCAGGGGAGTAAGCGCTACCCAGGCAAGCGCAAGGGTCTGAGTTCGCTCCCTAGTTGGGGGGTAATTCTTAAGTCTATGGCCATACCAGGCTGAACCCATCTGATTTCTTTTTCCTTTTTTGGTGGAACCAGGGATTGAACTCAGGTCCTTGTGCTTGCCAGGGAAGCGCTTATTCCACTAAGCCATCTCCCCAGCCCTTCATCTTATTTCTGAATAAGACCTCACTAGTATTTGGATGTGAGACCTCCTAGGAAATAGCACATGCTGTGAGCTCTTACCATACACAAGTGCATATACATAATTATTACAATTCTATTTTTGAATGGAGATAAATATATATATATTTTTTCTTTTTCTTTTTTTTTTTTCTATTGGGAATCAAATTCAGGATCTTGACCTGGTGGCTCATTTATAATTCCTGCAAGATGAGGCAGAAGAATACCAAATTCAAGCACAATTCAGGTAACTGAAAAAGACCCTGCCTCAAAATAATGTTTTTCTTTTCTTTTTTTTGAGACAGGTTCTCACTTTGTAGTGTACACTGGCTAAACTCACTAGGTAGCCCAGACTGCCCTTGAGTTCCCACCACCCCCCTACCTCAGTCTCTCAAATGCTGCAATCACAGGCATGTGCCACCACTCCTGACTCTCACATATGTTTTTTAAAAGCTGGGCATTAAAGCACACACCTGTTACACAGCAATCTGGGAAGCTAAAGCAGAAGGATCAAAATTTCAGTCTAAGCAATTAGTGACTTAGACCCTGGATTTAATCCTCAGAACCAAAGGGGGAGGGATGACTTCTACAATCCTAAAGAAACAACACCATTGCTGGAAGTGGTACTGCATACCTGTAATTCCAGCATTCTGGAGGCTGAGGCCGAAGGATCCTTACCAAGATCAGCCTGAGTTACAAAATGAGCTTAATTAAGGATGACCTGAACTGCATAGTGAGACCCTGTCTCAAAAAGACAAAATGAAAAAGGAAAGAGCACTTATAGACACTTTTGTTTACCAAATGCAGGCTATTTAAATTTTGTCAGCTTAGCTGACCTATCAATAATTCCTTTCAGAAGGGATAGGGAGATAGCTCAGCAGTCTATGCACCTGCCTGGCAAGCAGAAGAACCTAGACTCGATCCCCAGTACCACATGCCACACCAGCCCTTGAACCACAGGTATGGTGGTATATGCCTATAATCCCAGCACTGGGGAGGCTCAGGAGGATCACTAGTTGTGTAATGATCTTAATAAGATTAAACATAATAAAATAAACATAAAAAATCCTTTTAGAAAACTAAAGAAACCAAAAAGATCTATGACATCAAAGGAAACCTGCTTTAAAAGCCTCCCTCTTCTTACCACCTTCCCTGTAGGCTGCAGCCACTTTCACACCCAGGTAGGGGACAGGGGCCACAGACTGCTCTTCAACTGTCCCCATAGATGTTCAAGGAAGCCAGTTGTCACCCGTTTCCCTAACATTACAGAGGAAACCTTAGTACTTGAGTCTCATTGGCCAAGCATAACTTTAGCTATCTCCAAAGATGAAAAGAGCAAGAACAATTAGTTTATTGGGGGGAGGGGGTGCAGAGATGAGACACAGTCTGCCCAGACTGGCCTCAAATTCAGTGATCTTCCTGCCTCAGACTGTCGACTGCTGGGCCTAATAGCATGTGTCACCAGATCTAGCTTTGGTGTTTTGTTGTTTTTTTTTTGTGGAACTGGGGATTGAACTCAGGTCCTTGCTGCTTATTCTACTGAGCCATTTGCCTGGCCCGGCTTTGGCTTTTATTTTTAAGGTAATGGGAATTGAACTCAGGACCTTGGCAACACTGCTCCCATACCCCTGTTCGGAGACATTTTCTTACTAAGTTACTTAGTTGACCTGATGGGACAATTCTGCCTCAGGCTCAAAGTACTGGGATTATAGTCCAGGCTGGCCTCAAATTTAAGACTCCTACCTCAACCTCCCAGTGCTGGAATTACAGTCATGTGTAACCACATCTAACTGCTGATGACTATTCATATAACTAGATTTCAAATTTACAGGATTACAAAAAAATTTACAGGATTATAGGTGTATGCCATTACACTCAGCATAGAATTTTATTTTACACTGTGTTAAAAATCTGTGCATTGGGGCTAGGGAGATGGCTCAGTGGAACATGTGCTTCCCTGGCAAGTGTAAGCGCAAGGACTTGAGTTCAATCCCTGGTTCTGCCCTCCCCCCCAAAAAAAGCATGTCAGGAGTGGAGGCTGAAGCAGGAGGGTCACTGTGAGTTCAAGGGCAGCCTAAACTATAGTGAGCCATTTGAAAGAAAGCAAGAAAGAACAGTTTCAATACAGAATCTTGCTGTTGCTTAGGCTGACCTCAATCCCTTAACTCAAGCAATATTGTCTCAGCCCTCAAAGTAGTTAAGACTACAGGCAAATATCTCCGTGCCTTTTGTAGGGAATCTTTGTTGAATGCTTCTGTTCAACAGTGTCTCACTGCATAGTCCAGACTGGCCTTGAACTCAGCATCCCTCTTTTTTTTTTTTGTCTTTTCGAGACAGGGTCTCACTGCAGTTCAGGCTGGCCTTAAGCTCACTTTGTAGCTCAGGCTGGTCTCGAACTCACCAACAATCCTCCTGCCTCAGCCTCCCGAGTGCTGGGATTACAGGCCTGCGCCACCACGCCCAGCTCTCAGCATCCCTCTTGCCTCAGCCTCCCAAGAGTGCGAGGCTTGTAGGTATGTGTCACCATGGCCAGCTGTTGAGATATTTTTTCATGTAACTAGTTTTCAAATTTGTTAGTAAAATCAAAATCTCAAAAATTTCTACAAACACCATTTTTTTTTTTTTTTTTTTGCAGAACCAGGGATTGAACTCAGGCCCTTGCACTTGCCAGGGAAGTGCTTATTCCATTGAGCAGTTTCCCTGGTCCCTACAAATGCCATTTTTAATGCCATATTTACAAAGATAATAGTTCCATAAGTAGCTCCCAAAATCTAATTTGAATAGATAACTGCAAAATAATTATGAAAGGAATAGCCTTAAAGCAGCTGGCACTGTACTGGTAGCCTTTATGACTCAGAAAGGCAACAGAGATGCCACACACATCCCTACAACTGAACTAACTGGCAATGCACTGAGAGCAGAGTTTAGGAAACAAGGTGAAGAGGCTGGTTTACATACAGTAAGAGATCTGAGAAGGTCCTTGCTTTCTTTGCTTCCATGTCCCACTGAACCTAGGAGAACATTGGTCAGACCCCAGTTAAAAGGCAAAGGCTGGTGGAAATTAAGGGCAGGGCAACTCTCTGCTGACATGCAACAGCGTCAGGAGCACGCTGGGAACCAGTGTGTTCATACCTTCCACGGGCACCCCATCAGGTCAGAAGCCTGGGTTGAGCAGCTCCCGGCTCAGTGTGTATAATGTTGATCAGGGGACCACAACCACCCAGCAGGGAAGTCATTTATAGTACAGTCAGCCCTGTGGTTGAACTGGCGCTGCAATACCACCAGCAACGTTTCCATCATCTCCAAATGGTTAATGGTTTGCTCAGATTTCAAACAAATTACTCTTATTTATTTGGGTGAGCATCATATAGCTTTTAAGTTCTGTGACTTACACAAATACAACACAAGCCTATGTTTTCTTTTCCAGCAACTTATACTGAGAAGGCTCAGATATAAGCACAAAAAAAGATAAACAATGGTTACTGGCAGTGAGCGGTTGCAGACCCTTCATTATTAGTTTCCTACTCTAGGAACATGTTCTAAAACCAGTCAGCTATAGTCCAGATCAGCCTTGATTTTTAAAAATGTCATTTACTCATTTTTTGAACCAGCTAGAAGTGATAGCTTTGCAACACTGGTATGTATTCAATACTACTCAATTGTACACCTCGAACTTTTATGATACCACTTTTTATCTCAAATTTAGAATCTGGCTAAATAAATAAGGTTTCTCCAAGTAGTACTAGAGGTGAAATCTTACCCAGGGTGTTCTGTTAATCCAAAGGACTGTAATGAGAATGTACATTTAGCAACTTAATACAACATACAAAATTTTAAAATTTTTATTTAAGCATCGAGTATGGTGGCACACGTCAGCAATCCCAGAATAAAGAGGCTAAGACAGAAGCAGCACCTTGGGTTGAGGGCCACTGTGAGCTACACAATGAGTTCAAGGCAGGCTGAACTATGTACCAAAGTCCTATCTCAAGAACCTCCACAATATTTTTTTTTTAATAAAAATTTGGGTCCGGGAAGATGGCCAGTAGAATAAGCGCTTCCCTGGCAAGCACAAAGGCCTGAGTTCAATCCCCAGTTCCACAAAAAAATAATAGTAATGAAAACAAATTTAAAAATAAAAATTTGGAGGGGCTGGGGAGATAGCTCAGCAGCCTAAGCATCTGCTTCATAAGCACAAAAACCAGAGTTTGGTCAGTGGTAACACATGCTGTGCAGCCCCAGAATCCCAGAAATGGAGGTACACCCTGTAATCCCAGCACTGGGGAGGCCGAGACAGGAGAATCACTAGAATCTGAACTGCCTTAGTGAGATCCTGTAACAAAAAAAAATTTTTATGGCTCAGTAGAATAAGAACTTCCTGGCAAGCGCAAGGGCCTGAGTTCAATCCCTGGTTGTGCCAAAAAAATAATGAAAAAAAAAAAATCTCAAAAAGCACTTAATATTCACTTTAGTATTGCAAAGACTAAAACATAAAAAGCAAACTGTGGTTCCCTCCACCCCGAAGAAGAGAACAATTCAAAGCACATGACTTAGAATACGTGGCAGAAGTCCACCTCTGAAGGGTCTACGGGAATCATTATTCCATTAGTGATAATGGCTATTGATCTAGCTTCTTAGAAGAGCTGGCAGGAGAAATGCAGTATTTAAGAACTTTAAGAATTTTGGGGGGCCGGGGAGATGGCTCAGTGGAATAAGCACTTCCCTGGCAAGTGCAAGGGCCCGAGTTTAATCCCCGGTTCCGCCAAAAAAAAATAATAATTTTTTTAAAAAAGAATTTTAAGTTAAATTTTTAAAATCTGTTGATTTCATTGGTAAGATTTATTTTTACAAGTGTTGCCAACCAGGCCCCAAATACCCAGTTAAGAGTGCTTAACCCGGGGCCAGGGAATGGGTCAGTGGAATAAGTGCTTCCCTGGCTAGTGCAAGGGCATGAGTTCAATCCCTGGTTTGGCAAATAATAATAATAATAATAATAATAATAATAATAATAATAATAATAATGCTTAACCCATCAACTTTAAGGAAATTAGGAGTCCAGAACCTCTTCTTCCCTCTGAGACAGGAACCAGTAGCCTATTTAGAACATTAACTTGTCAGAGCCTATTAATTAAAAGCCAAGAACAGGATGATCCAGGGGTTCCAGCGTACTAAAGGGGTTTATTCCAGGACTCTCAGCTGGTACCTGAAACCTTGATGGTCCCAAACACTATCATTTCCCCCTATATGAATGTAAATGTGAGTTTAATCTTCAAATTATGTACAGTAAGAGATTAGGAACAAAATTATAATAAAATATAAAGGTTAAGACTTATGAATTGCTTATTTCTGGAGTTTTCCATGTAGTTACTTTCAGACCATGAATGATCCCGAGTAATTGAAACCAAGGAAAGCAAAAAAATTTTCTTCAGACAAAATATTGTTTTATAATTGAGAACATTTCTGCACTCATGTACTTTTTTTTTTTTTTTTTTTTTTGTATTTTAGGGAAAGGTGTACAGGGTGTTCAAGGTCTCACCATTACATTGGACTCATGATCCACCTGTTCACAGCTTCTCAAGAGCTGGGATCACAGGTACACACCGCCAAGTCCAGTCTTAATTGATGTCTCAGCATGCCCCAAGGGGTGGGGCCAGCAAGGCAGGCCAAGGGATCGAACAGGCCCCTATGCCTGCGCCTGCTGGCAATGCTTTAAGTCACTGAGCTATTTGGCTGGGCCTTCAAGTACTTTACATGACATAACTCTTTAAAATAACATACCACACATTATTTCTGTCCTGGTCACCCAAGCATACTAATACCCTGCACAAATCCTAACATTACCAGGATAATTTCATCAATATTTCAGTATTTTGGGGGGATGAGATGGGGGAAATGAGACAGTGTCTCACTATGTAGCCCAGGTGTGTGCCACCAGGCTGGCTTATTTAATTAACTCTTATTAGAGGGCTGAAATACTGGCTAGATATGGCAGCCCAGGCCTGTAATTCCAGCACTGGAGAGGCTGAGGCAGGAAGATCACTGTAAATTCAAGACCAGGCTAGGCTACATAAGGAACATACTGTCTCTGAAAAAAAAAAAAAAGAAAAAGATTTTGAAGAGTTTTTCCTGACTTTGGACACAGGTTCTTGTTTTGTAATTTATGCTGGCTTTGAATTCACTATGTAGCATCACCATGCCTGGCTCTTAACTTATTTTCATTTATTTATTTTTTTTATTTTGGTGCTGGGAATTGAACACAGGCCTCACACAAGCTAAACATACACTACTGCCAGGCATGGTGGCACATGCCTGTAATCCCAGCACTCAGGAGGCTCAGGCAGGAGGATTGTTGTGAGTTTGAGAGCTACAAAGTGAGCTTAAGGCCAGCCTGAAATGCATAGTGAGACCCTGTCTCTAAAATAAATAAATAAATACACACACACACACACACACACACTACCATTGAGCTATATCCCCAGGGCTGAAGAGAGCACACAGAAAAAGTAGTTGTGTAAGAAGTTACCATTCTGAGCACCTACTATATGTTCACTGTTTTCAAATCAGATTGTCATTCCATTTTACAGATGAGGAAAATGAGTCAGATGTAGGCCTATTTCCTCAAAATCATGGTAAACAGATTTGAAAAACAAAAGGTCTTTATTTTAGACACTGAGATTTCCTCTACTTTGTCAAGGAGTGGGAACACAAATACAAAAATAAAACAATCTTCTCAAATTTGAACATAAGTTATAAGTTCCATTCCCTAACAGTCACTGGAATTGGCCCAGTAGGAAGCCATTATTTTTTAAGGTTTGCATTCAAAACTGCCAAGTTATTATCTGAAATAAGCCAAATGCACTCCCATTTCTGGACTATAAATATTTTTGTTTAAAAATTCTATTTTTGTTCTCACAATTGCTCAATTTTTAAAAGGAGATAAACACTTTAAAATATGCAAATATAAACTTGTAAGAAAACTAAAACTGAAGCGGTGTAAAGGGCTCCTAGAAAGGTCAGGGACTTGCATGTTGTGGGTAAATGAAATTCTAATTTTGGGGACCAATTCCTATCTGGTGAAGATGAAGCACTCAATCCTACCTGGCTCATCAGCTAATTTCTGCATTACCTTGGACAAATGCCATCTGCAAACTCCCTACCAGCCCTTAGGTGCATTGCAGCCACTGTGTCATTGTGTGACATCACTGGGTTGTTACGGATTTAGGTGCGAGGTCACTCACTTTCTTGTGAAACTAGAAATAAGGAAATATTGAGTCTAAATAAATAATAGAAGCCAAAGATATTTCCAATACTGATTATCTGCAAAAAAAAAAAAAAAAAAGCCAACTTGTACTATCTGAGCACTATAGTGTAAAATAACCCCTATGGCAACATTTCAACATAGCAGTATTCCCAATTTCAGAACCAAAGCTCTTCCTTAATAAGATCTTTCTTTGTTCAGGTAATTGGTGTAATTATGAAAGCTTCAGCACTGTTACCTGCTCAGAACTAGTAGTTATTCAAAAATTAACCTGTAATATTGTTTCAGTTAAAAGATTTAAAATGCCAAGGTACACTGCATCCACTTCACATGGGAGATGCATTTTAAAATCTGTTACATAAGACAGGAAGTTAAATATTAAGATAGTGGAAACCTGTATCACTAATTAGATTAATCCGTCTAGTGTAATTTTATAACATTCATTACTTCCCTCTCGTCTGATATCAGACTGGATGCCAAGCTATTAGATACATGTAGTGTTACTGACAAAATGGAGCAACACAGGCTGGAATCTGCATCCCAGACAATATGCGACAACTGGAGATCAGTATTCTCTTTTCAACAGCATGAGGATGCATTAGCTCAAAATAAATTTAAAAAAAAAAAAAAAAAAACAACTTCGGATACATGTAACAAAACAAATCCCCCCCCCAAAAAAAGAAAAGGACTTTTTTTCCCTTTAAAATAACTCCTCCCAGCCTCCACCCAGTCTAGGCTCTCTGCAATATGACAAATGCAGAATCTTCTGGAATGACTTGATACTGCCTCCCACCACCGCTTTGTTTGCAATATCCGATCAGAGAGAATATATTCTTTCAACTTTAGGAATTTGAACAGACACGTGCCTGTATTCAGAAAAGAAACAGCATATGTCACAAATGGAATCAGCCAGCTAAATACCACAACCTTTATTTTAAAGGTAATACCTACCCTTTTCAATTCAAAAACGTTAAGAAACATGAAATGACTAGTGGAGAACAATCAATGGAAATGCCAGCGAGACAAATGTCCCCCTCCTTCCTAAAAAAGCCTAGAGGATTTGGTTTGGGGAAATGGAGAAAGAGGAGCCTTTTGTTAAGAAAAACGTGAGCCAGGTTTCGATTTTGCACCTCGGAGCCCAGGTTTTCAGGACAGCCTACATTTTGCTCGGGGAGGTTCCTTAAAGAATCTGTCAGGAGAAGCTGTGGGGAAGAAGATCGGGAGTGGGGGTTGGAAAACTGGGAGACCTGCTGAGTGAATGGGAAAGGCGCCGCCCAGACACCAGAGAGAGAAAGAGGAACCGCATCCATGCGGTCCCCCGCCCCCACGCCTAGGCTGGGAGGAGGGGAAGTGGGGCACAAAGGATGCGCACGGCCTCCGCTCAGCTCCCAGGCTGACCCAGGGACCTGAGACCCCGCTCCCGAGACCAACCCGGCAAGACCCCGCCTCGGCCGGAGTCCGGGGAGGGCCTCAGAGCAGCGCCGCCGGGCCTCGGGGTCGTGGAGGAGAGGCTGCGTCATCGCCGGGGTCCCTGCCGCTATCAGGACCCTCCCCAGTCCCTTTCCTGAGTGACGTGGGGCGGCTACCTGCAGTCGCAAGAGGCAACGCGCCCCCAGGCCTTCAGCGCCAAGGACCGCGACTCGGGAGGGGCCGGGGCGAGACGGGGGGAAGGGAGGAGACACTCACGTTCTTCATGGCCGCGGCCATGTCGTCGTAGCGCTCCGCCTGCTCGGCCAGTCGGGCTTTCTGCACCAGTTGCTCGCGGTCCACCATCTTCGCGGACAGGGTCGAGCCGGAGAAAGAAGACCTGAATAGTCTGATAGGACTTAAGGAGAGAGGCTGCGGCGCAGCTTGGAGCCCGTGTGCCGGAGGGACCGACCCACGAAGCAAGCGGCTGAGGCGGAGGAGGTGGCACGAGCAGCGACCGCGGGACCCGGCGCGAAGCGGCTGCGGCTGCTTTGCGTGCCGCGGGCGAACAACCCCCTGCAGCCCCGCCCACGCGCGTGACGCAATGACCACGCCCACCTCGCGCCCCGCCCGATCCTTTCCGTGGTCTCCCTTTCGGCGCCCCTCGAGATTTGCCACTATCTTCTGGGCGTCTCCCCACCTTTCCACCGCCCCACAACGCTCCTCTTCCTTTACTTCACCCCTTTCCTTGGCGCCAGCTTTTCCAGATACCCCACTGTCCTGCGCTCCCCTCCCCCCACTCTTCTAGTTCTTAGGCGCTTGGGCTCTTGGGAGTTGTAGTTCTTCTTTCCAACAGCTGCCGCGTTGAGACAACTGAAGACAAAGAGACCTGTAAAACTACACCTCCCAGCGGGTGTAGCGCGCAGGGGTGGAGAAAGGGCGGGGCCTGTTTCCTAACCCTGCGGCCGCTGGGGACCCCTGGTGGGGAAAAGGGCAGCTTCGGTCCACCAGTGTGCTGATTCACGCTTCCCCCACCCACCTCGCCATTCCACCCAGCGTCTAGGAGGGTAGAGGGAGCTTAAATCATAAAGTGAATTTAAGATTTTTTTTTTCTTTTTAGCAGGTCTTGGGATTGGGGAAATGAGGCGTGTAGGAGGAGAAGAGAAGGCGCGTCCACTGGCAACCCAAACTGTCCATCTGCCACCACCCAGAGGTGTGGATGGGATGGAATTAAGGGAGCGCCCACTTCAGCCAGATTTCAGTTCCCTTCCTCACCTTGCGGTTCTTGGGCTTAACTAGGTGAAACTGCGAAAAGACAACTACCAGTTGTACATACTGGTTAATTTCCAGGAAGGATGCAGCTGTCTGCAGGCTGACCCTGAATGGCCTCTTCTTCCTTTCCAGAGGGGTATGCAAAGCATTCAATTCAGTGACCAAGAGCCTAGTTGCAGCCTAACACTGGATCATCTTTGGAGGTTGGTTATCCACGCCTTTAACCATTGAAGTCTTATTTACTGAGTTCAGCCTGACATTCTTGCTCCTTTGTCCTGATCTTTGACATTCAGTGTAGCTCACACACCCCATAGTTTTAATTGCATTATTTACTTCATCTGTTCAACAGTTATCTACTGAACACTTATTATATTCTAAGCAATGGGAGACAGCAGTGAACGAAACAGGCAAAATACTTTCCCCAAGAAGTTAGACAAAAAAAAAAAAAAAAAAAAAAAAAAAAAAAAAAAAAAAACAGAATAAGCACTTCCCTGGCAAGCACAAGGGCCTGAGTTCAATTGAAGCTCATAGATTCAAGCCCAAGCAAATATATATCAATAAATTTGTATTCTACCTCTAAAGGCAGGAAGTAAAAAATAAATAGGGCCAGGGAGATGGCTCAGTAGAATAAGTGCTTGCCTGGCAAGCACAAGGGCCTGAGTTTAATCCCTGGTTCTGCCAAAATAAATAAATAAATAACTTAGGGATGGGCTATGAAATGTATAAGAGAACCTCGAATGAGTTTCTGAGAGGGAATAGTACAGATTGTATCTTATATGCTGCAGGAAATGTGTCTTTAAGGAAATTGAATTGCTTAGAATTGTTGAATGCTATAAATTTCTTTTAATTTTTTTTTTTAATTTCAGCAGGGCATGGTGGTATATGCTGGTAATCCCAGTGCCCAAGAGACTGAGGCAAGAGGATCACTATGAATTTGAGGCCCAGTTGCCTCTATAGTGGGTTCAAGGCCAGCCTGAACTACATAGTGAGACTCTGTCTCAAAATAATTTTTTTTTTTAATTTCAAGACAGACAAGAAAAGGTTCTGAAAAGTTGCTCCAGGGAGCTTGCTAACATTCAACCAGCCCTTAAAAGATTGAGGATTTGAGAGCTGGCAGAGAGACAGACAGCAAGACAGGGAGGTAGGTTCCTCCCAGAGATCTTTGTGGGTGAGTAGTAAGTATCAGTGGTCAGTGTTAGGGATGAAGTAAGGGGCCAAAACTTAAGGGACACAGAATGGCAGGCTAAGGATTCAGATGGATCCTGTTTGTTTTCATGTTTTGTTTTGTTCTTGTAGTGCTGGGGCTTAAACCCAGGACCTTGCACATGCTACTCAAGTGCTCTCCCACCAGCTATATGACCAGCACAGGAAATAGGTTTATGTTCTAAAACAGACAGAAAAGTGCCAGGCATAGTGGTGCATGCCTGTAATCCCAGCACTCGGGAGGCTGAGGCAGGAGGATTGTTGTGAGTTCGAGACCAGCCTGAGCTACAAAGTGAGCTTAAAGCCAGCCTGAACTGCATAGCGAGACCCTGTCTCAAAAAGACAAAAAATAAATAAATAAATAAATAAATAAATAAATAAATAAAACAGACAGAAAACCTGTAAGGCATTTTAACAATGACAAAAACAAACAAACTTCTTGGACTTTTGGCTAGGATCAAGTATAGAAACAATAGTGAGAAAAGTGAGAAAGTATCAGATATGCATTTTGTATTATCACCATTGACTGCTCAGTGCTATAGTACCTGGAACATAGTAGGCACATGGAACATACAAAATGAATGAATGAATGAATGAATGCACTTTGGGGAGATTGGCCTAGCAAGAGTGTAGGGAATGGACTTGGGTGGCGGGGGGGGGCAGTCTAGAAATAGTTCTCCCTCTCCTCCAACACAGGATCTGGCCTGGCCTGCCTTACCACACCACCCAGCAAAATGCAATCCTGCTGGTGAATAAATCCTCCCACTTCCTTCTGTCTCTTGCAGGAGCCTTTGCCAAGTCATTCCTCTTCCTTTCTCTTCCTCCCTGTGGGACAGACCTGAACCACTCTGGCCTAGCGCATCCCAGGTCCATGGGAGGGGCTTCTCCAGCCAACCCTCGCCGTCCATGTGTGCATGAAACAAATCAGTGATTCAGGCCCCAGATGCTGAATCTCAGGAACTTCCTAGCACATTTGAAACCACCTCTCCAAACCTTCCACCCCAATTCCTTCCCCCATTAGCCTACTGTGCTTGAAAAAAAAAGAAAGGAAACATGCTGGGTGTGGTGGCGCGCGCCTGTAATCCCAGCACTAGGGAGACAGAAATCAGGAGGATCACTAGGAGTGTGGGCTGCGTAGTGAGACCCTGAACAACAACAACAAAAAAAAAAATCCCTAAGAAAAAAGCCAACTTAAGCCAAACCTGTTCAGGAAAAGTGAAGCAGATGCAAAATAAAGGATGTTCCACAGAGAGATGAGATCTGGAATCCCCACCTCAAGGCTCCCCTCCATGGGTGCAGGGGAAGCTGGTCCTACATTCCTTTCCTTTTGATTTCTTAAGGCTCAAGGATTTCAACTGCAGTTGCCCAGTAGCCCCTGTGTATACAGTGCTGCTTCAGAGGTTGCAGCATGACACACTAAATGGGCTAATAGCCTGGATTTCCTCTTGACTGTCTGACTGCACTTCGAGAAACCTGGAGCTGGGAGTAACAGAAATAGCATGCTGGGTCCTGCCTGACCCCCACCCTCTACCCCTCCTCCAGGTGCAAAGCCTGTCTTCCCTCTGGATCTCAGTTTCCCCACCTTTAAAATGAAAATTAAAATAAATGAGTACTCAATGCCCCACCCAGCCATGATGAGTCATTGTGCTAGATTAGACTTGTTCTGAAAGGACAGCTATTGGCCTTCTTTATGAAAACCGGGGGGGGGGCGGGGGATCTGTGACTGCAACCAGGGAGATGATCAAGGCTCAAAGAACAAGAGGCTCAAAATCACT
>PVKA01042018.1:0-17688 GCA_004027165.1 Ctenomys sociabilis
CTTAGTAAGACCCTGTATCTAATAAATAAATACACAAAAATGAAAAAAAAAAATGAGTTGTTTTGGAATATAGGGTCTCACTAAGGGTTCAGACTTACAGCAAACCTCCTGTCTCAGCCTTCCTTAGTGCTGGGATTACAGACATGTGCCACCACATCTGAGGTCTGGGGTTCGGGGTGACACAGCATACGGTACCAGGGATTGAACTTGGGACCTTACACTTGCCAAGCAGGCACTTAGACCACTGAGCTCTCTCCAGCCCAAGAATGGAGAGAGTGTGTTTGTAAGTCCTTAAAGTCATATGCATACTGTTTCCCATACAGAAACATGAATTTTAAGGTGGATCATATTATTTTAAAAATATTTTCCTATATTACCAAGTATACATATTAGCATTACTAATTACTAATTAGCTAAAGAAGGGAAATGCTGTTTACTTGCCTTAAAGGGACAATAAGCACTAGATGAAAGCACTAGAGGTACTGTAGCTAAGTATAAAATATTTTCTACTGATTCCATTAATCTCTTAGAATTCAGCTGTCTACATAGACTCTTGTGGAAAAAGAGATTTCACATCAAATACAGGGGAATATCCCCATGCCCTGCCCACCCTGCCCCCAGACAGGCTGCACCAGCTGTGTACTGAGATCCTGTACCAAACACAAAAACAAACAAAACAAAAAAAAAAGCCAAAAAAAAATTTTTTTTTAAATATAGAGGAGTATATATCTGTACTCTTGAGAAATATGGATTTCAATCATTAGTAAATACACTCACCTGGGATCTGGCTATGAGACATAAAGCTGCCTCTTCTCCCTCTTCTATGTTCTTCTCTCGGGAGGAATTTTGAGAAGCAAGAGCTAAGGGCAAGAAAGCAATAATGATGGAACCCGCTCCTGTGTAGCTACTCAGACTTCCAAGTTTAACAGGCCCTCCACCATTTAAATGTGCTCCCTCCTAACATTGAGACTGAAGGAAGCCCCAAATACCTATCACCTCCCAGGACTATGGAAAATATTCTTGGGACTTAAATTCAGTTGCTACAATCAGCATGTTCTGGAAGATGACACTCTTTGATGTGGAAATTAGAAAAATTTCCCAGTTTAACCTACAAAAATAGTACAGAAGTAGGTTCAATGGGTCTCAAAATTACAGCCTATGTGAAATGTAACCAGCTGGACCTTACTTGAAAGTAATTATCAGCCGGGCGTGGTGGCGCACGCCTGTAATCCCAGCACTTGGGAGGCTGAGGCAGGAGGATTGTTATGAGTTCGAGACCAGCCTGAGCTACAAAGTGAGCTTAAGGCCAGCCTGAACTGCATAGTGAGACCCTGTCTTAAAAAGACAAAAAAAAAAAAAAAAAAAAAAAAAAAAAAAAAAAAAAAAAGAAAGTAATTATCAGTGGCAGAGTCTCAGTGCAGTAGAGAAGTCTAAGAAGCCCAGGGGGGATTCAGATGCATAAGGTCACTAACTAAACTTTAAAAAACACTAGTCTTGGGTCCGGGGAGATGATTCAGTGGAATAAGTGCTTCTCTGGCAAGCGCAAGGGCCTGAGTTCAATCCCTGGTTCCACTAAAACAAACAAACAAACAAAAAACACCAATCTAGTAGTACTAGAAGTCGGTGTCTGACTTCTGTGCCTGTTTTCTCTGTATACTAAACATGGACTGTACTGAAATCATACAGTAAGTATACAGACAAAGTGGGATAACAGGTGTGTTGAAACATTTTTGTCAACCACAGAGTTTAATTCAAAACCCCACTGTTATAGGATAGTAGACGGGATAATCACTTGATTATTATCCTCACACCTCA
Organism: Ctenomys sociabilis; assembly: GCA_004027165.1. Taxonomy (NCBI): domain Eukaryota; kingdom Metazoa; phylum Chordata; class Mammalia; order Rodentia; family Ctenomyidae; genus Ctenomys; species Ctenomys sociabilis. Next base: position 1,816 of record PVKA01042018.1, read on the forward strand.
GAAGTTTAACATTTCACTCACAATTGGGCAATGCTTTGAAGGCTCTATAGCATCAGGCTGGAGTGTGCGTTTGAGTGTGTGTGTGTACGTCTGTGTGGAAGCCAACTCCTCCACACTCAATGCAGACCGCATCCATCCATTCCCAAGACTGTGGAGACGAACAGCACCTCTCTGATAAAGTCATCTGCCTGTCCCTAGGCAACCATTTTCCCTTTAGGAGGAAGAATCCCACCCTTCTGTGACACAGGTTCAACACTTGAGAAGTCTACCTCTTTTCTCAGACATCTGAACCAAATCTGGCTCCATGGTCACCACCTCCTCCATGTTCCGGAGATTCTGCTCTTCATTCAACCTCTCTGCGAAGTAGCGTCGTCCCAGGAGGCGGGACGCTGCTGTCCTTGGCCCCTCGCCGGGCTCCGCGGAGAGGTCTCGGTCAGGCCGGATCGGGTTTCTTCCTCACCACGCAGCCTGACTAGGTCTTACGCAGCGGCAGCTTGGAAACCTGGGGACAGCATCCCTGAGACGGTCCTTCCGTTGTTTGGAGCTGTCCCGGGAGAGGGGAGAGAGGAAAACGGCTGTCTGAAGGGAAGGCTCCGGGGCTACAGTCGAGGCACAACAAGCGCAGCCGACTCCCGCCGCACTCGGCGCGCTGGCCCGTCCCCTCTGCTCCGCCGGCCCGCCGCTGGCGCTGCTAGAGACCGGTCTAGCGGGGAGGGACTCCGGCCAGAACGCGAGTGTATTCGCTCAGGTTTCCCCGCAAGGCTTGCACACCCACGCGCTCCAGCCTGCCCCCTTGCTTCCCCCACCCCGTACTCAACGAGGCCGAGGCGACCTCTGAGGTGGGACAACCAACTCACCTCTCCTCCCGGCCCTTAACAAAGGCTACGAACTTCTTGGGCCAGCTTGGGGTTGCGCATGCGCGATAAACCGAGGGGGTGGGGGGTGGGGAGCAGGGCGGACCCGGCACTCTCCTCCCGGAACTACGATCCCTAGAAGCCCTCGCGCCTCCACACTCCTTTTCTCAGCAGGTGGAGCGGCGGAGACTCTGGAGACAAAAGAGCTCCTGTCCTCTCGCGAGGATATAGGACTTTCCTCTGTGTCTGCTTGTTGTCGGGAGTAGGACAAAAACACGGGAGGCATTGGTTTGAGTCCTGGCTTTTTCTGCTCTTTATCTATACACGTGCTCAGAGCTGCTGAATCCATCCCAGTTTACTCTTCTGTCACGTTTTATACTCTTGAAACTCGCCCTTTGCCTACAAGAACTATGCAGAATTTGTTTTCAACAGATTTTTGGTTGCATACTCATTCCTATGTTTTTTAATCCGCAGACAACTGGCAGGCCTAAAAGTTCACATTTGTGAGATTCAAGCAGGATACAACAAAGTTACATAGAAAGGAGACAAGGAAAATTGTAATTTAAAAATTTCACTTTTTAGAAAACAACAGCTCTGGGCCGGCGAGATAGCTCAGCAGTCTAAAGCGCCTGCTTACAGGCCTGGAAGATGGCTTAGTGGAATGAATGCTTCCCTGGCAAGCACAAGGGCATGAGTTCAAGCCCTGGTTTCGCCTAAATAAACAAACAAGTAACGCCCCTGGCAGGCTCAAGAAACCTCAGTTGGATCCTCAGCACCAAATGCGGTGCCAGCCCTGCCTTCAGGGCGGGCTGAGAAGAAAGGAAAGAGACATTTGGATTTGTATGTATTTCTATAATTTCTGTTGTTCTTTTGTTTCTTTCCTGGTACACATATGTGATTCTTTCATTTGTCATTTTTGTCTGAATAATTTTTTTAGCTCTTCTTTGAAGGTAAGCCTGGTAGAGAAAAATTATTTTAGCTTCCATTAATCAGAATACCTGACTTTCTCTTCATTTATGAATGTTGCTTCCACTGGATATGGAATTTATGGTTGACAGTTCCTTTCATTTGAGTCGACAGCACTTGAAAAATATTCCATTTTCTTTTTGTGTGTGTGGTTGGTGCTGGGGATGGAGCCCAGGGCCTCGTGAGTGGTGCTAGGCCAGTGCTTTGCTGAACTATAATTATGTTTTTGCCTCCATAATTTTACGTGGGAAACATACTGTTATTCAGATTGGTAGTATCCTATTGGTAAGTGTGGCCGAACCTGTAGCACACTGGTTATTATGTTTTCCTTTTAAGATAAAAAATGTTAATGTAGGGCCAGGGAGATAGCTCAGTAGAATAAGTGCTTGCCTGGCAAGCGCAGGGTCCTGAGTTCAGTCCCTGGTACCACCAAAAAAAAAAAAAAAAAGTTAATGTATAGTTGTCCTTTCTAAACTAAAACCTTAGTATTTAGGCTTACTTACAGAGTACTTTCTAATCAATAAGTGGGTTTTGAATTGCAAGTTGGCGCTTGGTGTCTAAAAGGTTTTCCATTGTTGCTATAGAAAATTTTACACTATTAATATTTTTGTCAAATATTTCTATTGTCTCTCCTTTGTAGCATTTTAATTATGATGTGTCTTAGGACAGATTCATTTGTTTGTTTTTATTTGGGGTTTGTTCGTCTTACTGAATATGTAAGTTTGTATCTTTCATCAAATTTGGGAAGTTATCTTCCATCAATATTTAAATATTCTCTTGATTCCACTTTCTTTTACAACCAGTTCTGAGATTATGATGTTATATAAGTACCGTGTGCTAACCAATTTCACCACTGGAGCTTCAACTATGATGTTAAAGTTGCTAGATCTTTTTTTTTTTTTTTTTTGTCTTTTTGAGACAGGGTCTCACTGCAGTTCAGGCTGGCCTAAGCTCACTTTGTCGCTCAGGCTGGTCTCGAACTCACCAACAATCCTCCTGCCTCTGCCTCCCAAGTGCTGGGATTACAGGCATGCGCCACCACGCCCAGCTCAAAAGCTTATGTTGGTTTTTGAAGCACCTTTTATTCCTTTTTTTTTTTTTGGCGGAACCAGGGATTGAACTCAGGCCCTCACACTTGCCAGGGAAGCACTTATTCCACTGAGCCATCTCCCTAGCTCTGCTAGATCTTTTGTTATTTATTGTCCATTGAGCCTTCCTGAGCCACTTTTGGGTTAATAATATATGAGTTTCCATGATGTTCTGAGGATATCATAGGCTCTCTTACCCAAATCCATTCTCCTTTCTCCTGTTTTACACTTACAGCTCTTCTCAATTTAGAGTAGTCATATTTTAAGAGCCCAATATCTACATATGGGTATTTGTTATATATATAATATCCATTGACAGTAGAAATTAAAAGAAAAATAAAACTAACATTTTTCCATTTCTTAATATTAGAGCGAAAGAACATATTTTGAGTTGGAAAAAATTACAGAAATTTGGAAATATTTAATCTTGAATTACAATTAGAAAATTCATTTAAAAATTGTAGGACACAGAAAGTACTTAGAGGAAATTTTAAAATTTAAAATACAAATAAGAAAAATTGGAAACCAATGAACTAATGAGACCAGTCAAGGAGTTAAAAAAGAAACAGATTAAGCCAAAGAACAAGAAAGACAGAAATACAGTAAGTCCTCAATTTATGAACATTCACGTTGCAAACTTTCAAAGCTATCTATAAGACTTATTTTATTAGACTTATAAATGAATTTCACTTATGAATCTTTTCCTTCTGTGGAACCTATACATAAAATTCAATGGATGAAGTTATCAAAACAAAAGCTTGTTTAATTTATTGATTAAGAAAATATGAGATGAGATTAAAAAATATGGTGTTATATTTGAATAAAAAAAATGTATTACAGCAAAAAATCCATTGCTGTTAAACCTTCTCAAAATACTCTACTTCAAACATATGGAATAACAACCAACTGAATTTAACTTATATCATAGTAAAGTGGAATTTATTTATTTATTTATTTATTTATTTTTTTTTGAGGCAGGGTCTCACTATGCAGCTCAGGCTGGCCTTAAGCTCACTTTGTAGCTCAGGCTGGTCTCGAACTCACAACAATCCTCCTGCCTCAGCCTCCCGAGTGCTGGGATTACAGGCCTGCGCCACCACGCCCGGCTTAAAGTGGAATTTAACATCAGAAAATCCAGCTATGAAATTTGCTATCTTAATGGATTCTAATTTTATTTATTTATTTATGGCGGAACCAGGCATTGAACTCAGACCCTGGTGCTTGCCAGGGAAGTGCTTATTCCACTGAGCCATCTCCCTGACCCTTTCTAATTTTATTTTTAAAGTTTTGTACAATGATGGGACTTAAATTCAGGGGCAAGACTTGGTAGGCAAGTCTTCTACTTCTGAGCTACATTTCCCAGCCCATAATTAATGGACTCTAAATCAGAGATGTCAAATGACAAACTCAGTAGTAACAATTTTTTGTTATGGCTTATATATTGATGTCCCTCCAAAGCTTCGCGTGCTCATAGGTGGGGCTTTTGGGAAGCAGCTGAATAATGGGTGTGTGACATTGGATTAAGGGTGTAATAAATGGATCAGTCCACTGATTTGTTTAGCACAGTTCTTAGAGTGGATAATGGGAAGTCCACACTGGGTATGAGGAAAACAATCAAAATAGGTTTGTAGCCTGGTTGAACTATACAAGGAAGGCAGAAAGGCAGGCTTACTGCTTTCTTCCTGCCTTGCCATGGACTGGTTCTCCTCTCTCATGCTGCCCTGTATTGGAGCCAGCAGACTATGGACTGAAAGCTCTGCAAACTGTGAGCTAAAATAAATCTTTTCTTCTTTAACCTGTGGGTGTCAGGTATTTTTGTCCCAGTAACATGAAAGTAGCTAAGACATCATTTACTAGGAGTTAAAGACTGATTAATGATTATTGTTTTTAAAAAACTGTGTCAGAGCTGGGAAGATAGTTCAGTGGTCTAAGCACCTGCTTGGCAAGTGCAAAGACCCAGGTTCAATCCCAGCTACCACATGCTGTGAAGGCCCCCAGAAGCTGTGCTGGCCATCCAAAAATGGATGTAGTGCTGCACACCTGTAATCTCAGAGCTGGGGAAGCTGAGACAGGAGGATCACTATGAGTCTGAGCTACACAGTGAGATCCTGTAACCAAATAAATAAAAGATAAAAAGGTTAACTTAAAAAATGAATAAATAAAAGTAAAAAATGTGTCAGTTTACTTTCTTAATTGGCTAACACTATGTACCAAAAGCCCAGAGAAAATGTGAATTTAACCAAGGATCTTAAAAGCATTCTCTTTAAATTGCTATTATTTGATATACTAGAGAAATAATTTTAAAAAAATAAATAATTGTCTCATGCAGTAATCTCAGAAACATACACACACCCATGCACACACACAAACATACACAAAGGGTAGAAGCTAAAAGGGGCTAAACGTTTGAAAGAGAAGACACAAAATGTAAACAACAATTATTTGACAGTACAGTGCTTAAGAAATAGACCTTAAGCCATGTAACAGGTTTGAAATTTAAAATCATGACTGCTGCTTACTGTTTGACCTCATGTATGTTACTTAGCCTTCTGTGTCTGAGTTTCTCTCATCTATAAAACGTACAATAAAGAATACATGCTTCAACACAATGATTGAGAAGACTAAATGAGTTATACATGTGAGGATTAAAGCAACTCATACAGTAAAATGAGCTCATAATATATGCATTTTATCTTTTTATTTACTCCTGGTAGTATATCTTGAGGTTATTATCTGTGTACAGCATATAAAAGACTCAACAAATCATTACAATAATAAAGCTTGGGCTAGCTCAGCAGCCTAAACTGCCTGCTTAGGCAGACTCAGGGGCCGGGGTTTGATCCCTAGCATGCCTGTAGCCATGCCAACCCCATCCCCAGGCTGAGACAACGAATGAGACTGGGTGTGGGGGTCACAGCGCTTGGGAGGCTGAAAACAGGAGGATCTGTGAAAACACGTCTGATCTGTGTAGTGAGACCTTGTACTAAATACATTAAAAAAAAAGTTAACGTGGGAGGGATAGTTGTAGAACTCCTGGACTCTGACTCATGTTCCTTATCTGCAAATGTCATTTATTGGCACCTTCTTTTAAGTGTAATTGTGAGGATTAAAAAGAATTTCGATGTGAAATAGTTGACACAGAACTAGGAAGCAAGTAAAGGCTCAGTCAGTAGTAGTCATTGTTAAGTGTGTGTCCATCTCGCCATTTGCACGTAAAAAGAAACAGAAACTCTAGAAGGAAAAGTACTGCTTTTGGGACACCCAGTCAACTGGCACACAGTAAAAACTAGAATCTTGTCCCCTCACTCCTAGCTGCATGCTTTCCACGAGCCCTGGATTGGTATATTCATTGGGCATGTTGGTAACAGGGCCTTTATTGTTGTCAGCAATTGTCTTACTGTTGCTGGTGACTGTCTCTGCAGGGCCCTGGAGTAAAAGAAAGTGGGGGCATGCCGGTGTTTAGGGCTTTCTGGAGACAAGTAACTGCTGAAGTTCTTAGCCTTAGCTCAAAAAAGACTGATTCCTACAGTCTATTTGCTTTGGGAAGGGTTTCTGTACCCAAATGGTGGTACAAAGGCTGTGATTAGGGTGAGTTGGACCCTGTTATGGTTTGTGTGTAGTTGTCCCCCCAAAGCCTCATGCAGTGGTTGGGGCACAGTTTTAGGGTTTGTGATTAATTCATAATCCAAGGCTAGGATTATGGGTCTGAGTACTTCTGGGATTATGGGTGTGAGTGCTACACCCAGCCTGGGGTAGATAGCTTGAAGGCAATATGAGAAACGAGAAGATAGCTTGAAGGCAATATGAGAAACGAGAGAGACTTGCTCTCTCTAGCCATTGTTGCTACTACTCCTCCCATTTGCTCTTGCTCTTTGCCACCATGAAAGTGCCACATGCATCTGCCATGTGCCACTCTGCCTTGGAGACAGCTGAGTATAGACTGAAACCTCCATAGACTGTGAACTGTTGTAACTCAAAAATCAGATGACAACGGGACAAGTCCAAAAATCAAGGAAGCACTTAAATGCAGAGAGGTGCGCCTGGCTATTTCAAGGAGCAGTATTTAAGCTTCAAAACTGCAAATCAGGGAGGGGAAGGGGGAATGAGGCAAGCTTTGTACAGAAGCAGGTCGCATTGGTTACTTTGGGGTAATTTTTAAAATAATTGGTTAGTGCCTTTTGTAACAGTTATTTGGGCAGCTAATTTGTATCTTTTTGCACCAACAGCAGTAGGACCGGCAGTTTGGGGTTGATAAGCTAATTTTAACAACAGTTGGACCAGAGGTTTGAGATCAATTAGCTAATTTTAACAGCAGTTGGACCAGCGTTTTGGGGTTGATTAGCTAGTTTTCCTGGAACTTGGGGCTCTGAGGGTGGAATACTGGAACAAGTTAGAACAAAACAACAAGGAGGGAACAAAATAGTGACTGAGGGGTCAAGATGGAGTCAGTTAGGCTATAACATGAACTAAATAAACCTTTCCTTCTCTTGTTTTAGGTGTTGGGTATTTTGTCCCAGCAAGAGAGAAGAGTAACCAAGACAGACCCACAAACTCCAGAACAGAAATGAGAAATGCAAGCAAAAGAGAATGCTGCCATTAATGGACTCTGACAGCACACACACTTTTAGTTTTCTTTACAGCAACCTTATAAAATGTGTGTAAGCAGCTCTGAGACCTTGGAAAAGTTAGCTGTTTCATGATCTATAAAAAATGATTTCTAGAAAGCACCTGGTACCTGGCAGTGTTCAATAAATGGTAGTAATTTCAGTATCATCAGTTCCTTTTTTACTTGAGGCTCCAAGAAAGTAAGGTATCTGACTTCCTATACTTTGTCTGTTATGCCAGCTGCCTCTGTGAAGGGTGAGAAAGTGAACAAGTCCTTAGAAAGAGAAAAGGAAATCGACATGGCTGATTATTTGGTGTGGGATTGTAGCCTACTGGGGAACTTTCATCCCAAGAACTTTTCATGAGCTTGGGTGTAGAGCTGGGGCCTACATCTTCAGGATCCCTGTCCCTGCCTACCAGGTCTGGCAGAATTAGTGTCCACTCCTTAACTACCTTGTAATTCCTTCTAAAAAAAGTTCTCTTTTAAAGAATTGCAAATAGACAGCCGAAGTGTCTCAGCTACTCTTCTCTCATTCAAAATTAGGGAAGGAAAAGTTTATTTAGCTCACAGTTTGTGGAGGGTTTAGTTCATACTCAGCGGGGTCCAAGGCAGACTGGCTGTGGCAGAGGGCAGCAATCAGGGTGGCAGAAAAGAGCAAAACAGCAAGAGCTAATGGGAGGAGTAGTGGCAACAATGGCAACAGAGAGCAAGTCTGTCCCTCTTTTGTGGCATTCAGGCTGTGGCACTCACACCCACAATCCCAGCGCTGGATCATGCATTAATTAATCACAAAGTCTAGAGAGGTCAGCCCCATTACTGGATGAGGCTTTGTGGGGAGAAGGGAGACAACCAGACAGAAACCATAGCACCAAGTTAGAAAGGACTGCCATAGTCTACCTTTATTCTGGCTTTGTTATAAAATGTCACCCTTAAACCTTCTGGTTTCTTGAGGCCTGGAACTTAAAAATTCTTATCTCTACCTTACCTTTTACTAATGATCAGTGTTCAGTAGAGGGAAGCATTAGGCATCTTGTGGGGTGGTTGGGAGTATGATCAAACATACTGATTATAACTTTTGTCTTTATAAAATGAACTGTAGGAAGAAAATATCAAAATATGATTAATTGAGCCATTTTTAGATAAATGGATGCATCTTGGGACCATAATCATAGTTTTTTTTTTTATTTTTTGGAGTGAACTGGGATTGAACTCAGACTGTTACATTTGCTAGGCAAACACTTATTCCACTGAGCTATCTCCCCAGCCCCTTGAATCCATAATCTTAAGTAAAATAAAAAACATAAGCTTAAGCATCATATTGTTTCTCTTGTGCTGAGAAATTCAAAATGTAGATAAGCAGCAAAATGAAGGATGGATATTGGGAAATAAGAACTTGTTCAATTGAGAAGGAATGGGTGGGAAGTAGGAAGAGATAAAGGATTTTTAAAAAAGAGAATGGAATTAAAAATGGAAACAGTGCTTTTGTAAATGGGAGGGGAAGGAGAAATGAAGAGGAATGGGGGGGAGAATTAAAATATGTACAGGTACAAATTCCTTATGATGAATCTGATCATTATATATGGCAAATGTACTAATAAAAAGTAAGAGTGTTTATGTGGAAAAAGTATTGAGAACAATAATGAAATGCTAGTTAAATGACCTTTACTGAGTACTTGTTATGTACCACTTACTGGTTTGGGCCCTTTGTATGTATTAATTGCCAATGCTGTGAAGTAGGTAGAATTATTATCTCCTTTAATTAAATAGGGAAACTGAAGCACAGAAGAAACTTGCCTTTGGTCATACAGAGCGAAGATTTGAAAACAGGAAGACTGCAGAGCAACTGTTCTAGTGAAAGGGCTACAGATGTGGAGTTTTTTAAAATTATAAAATTTTACACAGTTCATAATGAATAAGCTAGAAATACCCACTTCTTTCTCAAACAAATACACAAGGGATTTTGAGTATTGCTTTTTTTTGTGTGTGGTAGAGGTATTGAAGAAACAAGCTGTAGAATATTAGGGAAATGGAAGATGACATACAGAGTAAAATAATATGTGCCCCTATTATCCAGAGGCTAAAAGAAAAGTCTTGATTTGTTCAGAAATTTTCTCCCCAGAAACAAAAATCTCAAAAGGAAGAAGTAGTGGTAGAGTTCTTGCCTTGTATGCACAAGGCCCTGCCTTTGACCCTAAACACCTGTGGGAGACACTTCCTAGTCCTCGTCTCAGTCCAAGAAACCAATATTTGTAATCCCAAAGTTACGTTATTGGAATCCCATCAAGTTGATTCCAATCTACCACTTTCCATGTAGCCCACGGTGAAAATGAGGACACTAAATTATATTTTTAATCATCGGGGAGTCGAGGGGCTCTAAGTCCTGCCATGACATGGCTTTCCGGAACCAAGAGAGCGACCCAGGGCCTCACCCAGTTTTTATTCAGTGAGGGAGTGGCTTGAGGATTGACTGAGAATTGTGGGAAGTAGGTGACTACTGTGAGCTGAGCTAGGCGTGGGGCCTACATTTACCTCTGCCATATGCAGAGAGGATTGCAGAGAGAGTAATCTGCATTATATAGTATTTAATGTTTTGGGAAGTCTAGGGCTTCAGCTTTGGTGTAGTCTTTCAAGCCCCAGGAAGTCATAGCCTCTATCTTGAGGCTCGATCCCAGCTAGCAGCGCGGAGCATTAGCTCTACCATCCTGTCTCCACCCAGCTCACATTAAGGAGCAGCAGGCTTACCAGGGAAACATGCATGCCACCTTCAAAGACTATCACCAGCACCTCAGCTAGACCAATACACATTGCTTAAGGCCAACTGAAGGATAAACAGAAGTCCTAGCCAGCTCTCTACATAACAATATGAGGAAATAGGATCAGAATCAGTCAAAATGGAGATAGTCGATTTTCTTTCAAGGAGAGAGCTGCTCAGGTGGTCCTCCACAAACACCATTAAAAAAAAAATCATGAATGAAAAGTTCCTTGATGGACAAAGAATCAGACAAAGAGAATTAGGCAGATTGCCTACTATTCACTCACAGTACTTTGGACTTCCATCTGCCAGAGATATTGCACTTAGGTGCTTAGGACGCAGGATGAGTGAGATGACACATTGCAACTTAATGGTTGGATCATGTGTGGCAGAACAAACAATGTCTTAGTCTGTTTTCTGCCACTATAACAGGATACCACAGACTGGGTAATTTATGATTAACAGAAATTTGTTTGACCACTGTTGTGGATGAAATCCAAGAGCATGGTACCTGCATCTGCTCAGCATCTATACGTTTTTTTTTTTTTTTTTTTTTTTTTCTGTATTGTCCCATGGCAAAAGGCAGAATGCCAAGCAAGCATACAAGACAGAGGATGGTGGTTGAATTTATTCTTTGATGAGAAGCACACTTTTAGGGTCAGTGATGTAGCTCAGCAGCAAAGCACCTGCCTGGCAAGTACAAGGTTCCATGTTTGATCAGCATACTCCTGTATACCTGTAAGGACCTATTTCTAATGGACTATGTCTGAGTGAGATACATGAAGATAAATTGGGTCCCTTCATAATTTTTTCCTTCTAGCCCTACTGTTTAAGGTCCATACCCTTTTTAGGAAAGTTTCCTTGAGGCAAAAACTGTGCTTTTCACCAGTGAGCAAAGTACTAGATAAATTGGGAGTTTCTTCTCTTCACTGAAATGGCATTTTATCTTCATTTATATGAAGAAAACATATTTCTTACTTGGTATGAAGCATATCAGTTACATTTACAACAAGTTTGAAAAGATAGGATCCAGTGTGTTAAGATAGTCAGTTGTGTTTAAGTAACACTGCTAGAAGATTTAGCAGTGACTTGGAAGTATATCAAGAGTCTGGTAATCTAGAGAGGGGATGGGGATGAGAAGGCCTCAAATAATCAGGGAGGATTACTTCCAGAAAGTGGTTAGGAATCCAGCTTCTGTGTGTTCAGACATTTAGCATAAATAGTCAAAGGTACACAAGCCATTTTTTTTCTTGGCAGAACTGGGGATTGAACTCAGGCCCTTGCACTTGCCAGGGAAGCACTTATTCCACTGAACCATCTCTCCAGCCCCAAGCCATTTCTTGTTTCCACTTGCTTAGAAGCTTACATGTCTATGCGGTACAAGTCAGCATATTTACTGAAGCCCTATTTAATAAATGTAAATCTCCAAGTGGACCTGACTCTCCAGCTGAAGCACTACTAGAAAATTCAGCTCAGTACTCAGGCTGTCTCTGCAAAAATAAGAAAGGACATAAGATACAACAAGGAATTTTGCAGGTCCTGGAGACACCCCAGAATTTACACTTCAAAGGATTTAGCCCACTGACATGCAAGATTGCCAGAAAATTTTAACCACCGATATTCACTGGAACTTTCCTCCCTAATGGCTCCTGGCTTCTCTCCTGTGAATGTGTCCCTATAAAGGAGATACACTTCTCTTTGTTTGGGCAGAAGGTCTTATCATGCTGTCTGCCTAAACCCAATAAATTCCATGTAATGTTTCCTTTACACAAGCCTGGCAGTGTCTGCTGTTTATATGTGTTACAAGAAAGTGCTGCAGAAAGATGCTACATAGATTCAGAGCAAAGTGAGCAAGTGTGTCTGGCTAAGAGGGTTGGGAGAGCCTTATTGCTATGATGCTAAAGCTTCACAGACCAAGGGCCCAAAGTGCAACCCCAAACCACTAAGTTATCGCAGAGTGTCAGCATTGCAATTAACCTGAGTGGGGTTTTAGTTTAGAAAAAAACAACAACAACAACAAAAAAAAAAACAAACCTCTATCTTTACATCTTTTGTGCTAAAGTAAAAAACACAGTAACATGTGTGCTATAGGTTTGCCACCATGGCTTTATTCGTTCAACCATTGTTTTAAAATCATTTCAAGAAGCTCCCACAATAATGAAAATGATGTAGGGAGGAAACTGATGTCAGGTGGGTAACCTCCAAATGATACAGGGAATCTCCAAATGATATAAGGGAAAAATGATCTCCTGACCTGACCTGGACCAGTTCATGTTCTCTAAAACCGAAGAATAAATTTTAGGAACAAACGGAGGTTAGGAACAGAATATATTTATTGGGGGAAAGAAAGCTCCTGTCCAAGAGAGGGACAGGAGAGGAGCCTGAGTGGGTGGTCCCCAGGAAGCTCTGTCTCTCTCTGTCTAAAGGTTCAGTGATGACTTTTTTTGTTTGTTGTATTTTAGGGAAGGGTCTACAGGGTGTTCAGGGTCTCACTACTAGATCAGACTTGTAGTGATCCACCTAGGAAGCTGTCTCTTCCAGGAACTTTTATAGTGTAAAACCATGCGGATCTAAGGTGCAGAAAATGGGAACTCCCTTAGGTGGATGTGGGGTGGAACAAAACTACGATTAACTAATGGGATTACAAGCACCATTGCTCAGCTAAAATTAATTAAGTCCAGGACCAAATGGGGAAGGGAGTCATGTAGCAAGGGGGCATGAATGTAAAACAGGACTTTATCTGGTGACCATCAGTGATTCTTCTGGCATTCTCAGTGTGATAATCAAACCCGGATGTTAATCTTTAGTGAGGTCAGCATTTGTTTGATCTTTGGTCTTTAGGTCTGGCTCACAGCAGGAGCATCTGTACTTCCCAAAGTTGTAAGGTATCTTGTCTTCTGTGTTATCTCCTTTAAGGGCCTGGCCCTGTCTCTGACTGCTTATCATACTTCTGTCTAATTCAGCTGCCTTCAACAAAAGCAGTGAAGTTTGATGTGGGGCCTGAAAGATGAAATGAAAGATCTGTGGCAAGTCAGTGCATAAATGGTTTATATACTATTGTATGCTATGTGTTGGTGTTGAAACGAGAAGACCCAGTGAATATAGCTTCAGAGGTCTCACTGAGATTAGTCTCTCTCTAAGTGAGCCCAGAGACACAGAAACATCTCACATTTATTGAGGGCTAAAAGCAGGCTGAGAGAGGTGCACAACTACTTTGGTGAACACAAACTACTCTATTGACTTGAACATTTACCTAACTCTAAGTTTACACAAAGCTAGCCATTAACATCCCTAACAAGGGATGAAACAACAAATGGCTCCAGCAGAAGAAGCTGTTATGAGCAGCCTTGAATCCCAGCTTACTGGAATTACAAGTGAGACAACAGTTCTCCTTGGGCTCTGTTTATTGCTCCCTGCTCCCTTGGGACATTGGGCTTCTGTCTTATATCTATATTTCTATAGGTGTACAATCAAGGAGAGATACTACTTCCTTGATACTCTGACACAGGAAAAACTGACCTGCATTGAGATCATGGATATAAGTTTACTCCGAACTCAAAAGGCTTCTCATCTTTTTCCTTTCTTCTATGCACTAATAATCATAGACAAAGCTCTTTCCTAGATGTAATTCTCAAATTTGGTATGTTTCTTAGTTTTTTCCTTATCATGTTTCTTTGTTTAATGAGGTTAACCTTAATCCTAGGTGAACAAGAGACTTGGGTGGTTGGGGCTGGGGAGATGGCTCTGTGGAATAAGCAAGCGCAAGGGCCTGAGTTCAATCCCCAGTTCTGAAAAAAAAAAAAAAAAGAGAGACTTGGGTGGGAAGGCCACATCCTTAGCCTGACCTTTTATGTAGGGTGAAGTCATTTTAAACAAATAGCTGAATTTTGCTGTAATTTTGTTACTTAAAGCCTTTTTAAAAACGTATCTCCTGCTGTATAAGATCTAGAAACAATTTACTTTTCCAAGTACATGACACTTCAAATGTCTAGACTTTGTCATTTTATTTTGACTTGAAAATTCACTGTTGAGGGCTGGTAAATAGCTCAGTGGATTAAAGTGTCTGCTCAGGCAGATACAGGGCAAGTTTGGTCCATAGGCCTGCCATGCCAGCCTCGGCCCTGGGGCAGGCTGAGGTGTTGATTGAGACTAGGTATGGTGGCCCATGCCTGTAATCCCAGCACTTTGGAGATTGTAAACAGGAGAATCACTACGAGTCTGATCTATGCAGTGAGACCCTGTATACCCTGTCCTAAAAAAAAAATAAAAAAATTCACTGTTGAAAATTCTGTCCAAAATAGGGAGCTGATGGCAGTTCACTTACAAATGCTGGGGCAGGAAGATGGCTCATTGGAATAAGCGCTTCCCTGGCAAGTGCAGGGGCCTGAGTTCAATCCCTGGTTCCACCAACAAATTAATTAATTAATTAAAACAAAACAAAACAAATGCTCCTAAAAGTTCAAACTTAGATTTCAATATGTATGTAAAACATATTTTTTTTCCAAGTCCCTAGACTCTTTAAAAGAAAATTGACACAGAAGTAGAAATTTATACTATTCCAATGCAAAAGATGAGCATAGAGTTACATACAGTGCATTACTTTATATTGTGTGAATACTGTATGCTGTGTATTATGTGCATATTGTTCATATCTGAGTGGCTCATTATAGTTTTGTTATGAAAGTATGTATTTTGCCCTGCCAGTGTGATGTTTTGTATATGTAGTGGACAAATTTTAAATGTGCTAAGGCACATGAAAGACTGATTTATTTGCACAAGATACTAAGACATTTTTTTTTGTCTTTTTGAGACAGGGTCTTACTATGCAGTTCAGGCTGACCTTAAACTCACTTTGTAGCTCAGGCTGGTCTCGAACTCACCACAATCCTCCTGCCTCAGCCTCCTGAGTGCTGGGATTACAGGCATGCGCCACCACGCCCGGCATACTAAGACATTTTTTTCAAGAAAGAGCTGCTAAATTTCAAAATGAAGATCAAAATGTGAATGGTTTATTAATGCACTGCTGAAGTTTATTCTTATTAATTTATTTATTTATTTATTTTTGCAGAACCAGGGATTTAGTCAGGCCCTTGTACTTGCCAGGTATGAAGTTTAAATCGATGGCACAATCATTGTAAGCATGGGTTTTGTCTGTGTTTCTTTAATTGATTTCGGCCTTCTAATCTGTAATGTTGGAAAATTCCTGTTCTCATTTTTGCCAAACTTAATTTGTGGGTTTTGGTATGGCAGCCACTATTCAAATTTAAAATGCCTCTAACTTAAAAGACAACAGAATTGGTTGTAATCAAATTTTAAAGTAAAGGGGCTAGAGAGATAGCACAGCAGCGTAAGTGACTGCCTGACAAGTGCAAGGTCCTGACTTTGATCTTCAGTACCAAAAAGCAAATAAAATAGTTTTAGGCCAGGGACATACCTCAGTAGAATAAAAGCCTGCCTGGCAAGTGCAGGGTCCTGAGTTCAATCCCCGGTTTTGCCAAAAAAAATTAAAGTAATAATAATTTGATCCTCACCCCTTAAGAAAAGAAAAGAAAAGAAAAGAAAATTGGTAAAATTCTTTCCTGAATTTGCCCCATCCATCCATCCATG
>PVKA01042019.1:0-17689 GCA_004027165.1 Ctenomys sociabilis
ACTTATGTGAACTCCATTTTGTGATATTTTGTCCTCTTTGTAAACTCCACCCAGATGTTAACTGCAAAACTGTAACTGCTTAAACAGATAAGGGATGCTCCCCTGAATTTAACAAAATGTGCTTAGTCATCAGATGTCTCTCTAGATTCCAAAAAGCAAGAACTACACCCAGGCCCAAATAAGCTTTGTAAAGACCCCTACACTGCCTGTCCAGATAAGAAAATGACAAACTGCCTATATAGATAGGGAATGACTCCTTCCCCGAATCCTCCCCTTAGCTTTGCCCCTTCCTTTGTGGTTTTGTAGCTTAAAAACCTCTGTCTCCGCCTTGGCGTGCACCTTGCATGTGTTGCAGGATGTCTGCTGCTGGGTACCAGCTAAAATAAAGCGCTTCTTTTTCCTTTTTGAGCCTGCCTCATTTTTGGGTTACAACAGAGCTCCTCTGAGGTAAGCGGCACTCTCTATACTTCCTCAGGTCCTTTTTATATTCTTTAATACTGAGTCACTCTAGGGTGGGCCCGCCAGGCCTCTCACCAGCAGCAGGCAACATGCAAGGGGCAGGGTGAACGGCTCTACAGTTCTCAGCCCCAGCCTGTGAGTGACCGAATGGTCACTGCCGAAGTCTCTTGGATGCCTCAGACCTTGACTGCACTGGGGGAAATGTCTGGAGATGAAACTCAATAACGAAGAGGTCAACTTTACTTTCTGAGTCAGCTTTACTTTTCAAAAATATCCAGATAAGAAGTCTTTGACTTTCTTCTAAGAGAAACTGAATCAAGGGCCTCAGATATGCTAGGCAAGCGCCATCGGCTACATTCTCAGCTCTAGACTGAGTTCAAATGTGAAATCCTCCTGCCTCAAGCTCCTAAGTAATTGAGACTAAACGTGTGTGCACTGTGACCAGGTGTTTTGTGGAGGACCACCTGGGCAACTCTCCTTGAAAGAGGAGCAATAGCCTCCATTTTGGCTGAGCTTGACCCTATTTCCACGTATTCGTACGTACAGAGCTGGCTAGGACTTTTTCCTTTTTTTTTTGTATTTTAGGGAAGGGTCTACAGGGTGTTCAGGGTCTCACTATTAGATCCTACTTGTAGTGATCTGCCTGTTTACAGCCTCCTAAAAGCTGGGATTATAAGCCCCACCATGCCCCGTCTCAATTGCTGTCTCAGCGCACCCTGGGGGCAGGGCCAGCACCTAGCCCTTGGGATGGAACCCCTGGCCCCTGAGCCTGCTTGCAGGTGCTTTAATCCACTGAGTTATTTGGCCAGCCCTCCTTCTTATCCCTTTAATTGGCCTTAAGCAATGCATATTGGTCTAGCTGAGGTGCTGGTGGTGATCCTTTGAAAATGGCAGCCACAGGCATGTGTCCCTGGGATCCCCCACTCCCTGTTCCCTTGTATGAGCCAGGTCAAGATGGGACAAAGAGCCAGTGTTCCACACTGTGACCTGGGATGTAGCTCAAGAGAGGCTATGAGTCCCTGGGGCTTGAAAGATTACACATCAGACCCAGAGCAACCCCAAAACATTAGATAGTACCTCAATTGTGGAATGCAGATAGCTCTTTCTGGGTACCCTCTCTCTGCATATCGCAGAGGTGAATACAGACCTCCTCCTTAGCCCAGCTCATGCACTCACCTACTTCCACCACTCTCAAGCCACTCCTTTCTTCATGAATGAATAAAGCTCAGGTTTGGCCTTGCGTCAAAGCTTTTGTTCCAGATAGGCATGACTTAGGACCCCTTGGTTCCCCATACCTACAAATATGCCTTAGTGTCTTTATTCTCGCTATGAGTTGCACTGGGTGAGGTAGACTGGAATTAACCTCATGGGATTCCAAGAACTTATCCAAGTGACTACAAATACAAACTTCTCAGACCAAGACAACGACCAAGAAGGGCTCGCTACATCTTTTTTGTTTTGTTGTTGTTGTTGTTTGTTTGATACAGGGGCTAGCTACATAGTGACCCTCCGATCTCAGCCACCCTAGTACTGGCACAATAGGTGTGCCCCACCTATAATCTGGGGCCAGCAAGGTGCACCCAGGTTTCCGTGGGTGGCAAGACATGTGGTACCGGGGATTGAACTCAGGACCTTGCACTTGCTGGACATGCGCTTACGTTGTTGAACTATCTCCCCAGTCCTGTGTCCCTTTTAATTAAACTTTTTTGTATTTTTTGAGACAGGGTCTCTCTATATAACTTGGGCTAGCCTCAAACTCCTCCAGTAGCTCAGGTTGGTCTCCCAAATGCTAGGATTATAGGTGTGGGCTGGCCATCATGCCTAGCTGGATTAAACATTTTGAGATAACTATAAATTCCTATGCAGTGATAAATAATAGAGATCCCAATTTCTACTATTAACACAATTGCATATAACTATATGTAATGCTGTATCATTACTCACATTGCTGTAGTCTCAATGAAGACCACTGCGGCCCAGTTGTCCCCCCACTGCCTTTCCACAGGAACTCCCATCCTCTTCCTGACAGCCACCTTTGTGCTCGCCACTCCCACCCCCATAATGTTTCCATTTCCAGAAGGTAAGCAGAACCATAGCTTGCTTTGCTCCAGATCTGGAACACCTCCTCGCATGTGTTCCAGGGCCACCCCTCAGGGAGTACAGGACCCTGCCCCTTCCTCTCTTTGCTCCCCAGATGCCCTGAGGTGAGTCCCTTCCTCTGCTGCTGGCTTCTACTATGATTTCAGGGCTCATAACAAGCCCAGAGCAATGGGGCCAAGCATGCGGACTGGACCCGGATTGGAACCCCCCACCCTCCAGCCAAAAGAACTCTTTCTTCCCATTGGCTTGATGACCTCAGGCATTTTGAGCCAGCAGGAACATTTGGAAAGTGGCCTTTTTTACTTACCTAATTTTCTGGATATTCATCCAATAGATTTAGGGTTTTTGTTGGTGGTGGCGTTTTTTTTTTTTTTTTTTTTTTTTTTAAGAAAAATGAAGTCAATTTATCCTTCTGATAATACCATCATAACTCTGTAGTCTTATTCAAGGAATAAAAGTACATTCTTTTTGTTGTAACCTGGCTCAACCAACTTCATTTTGTAAAATTTATGTAAACTCCATTTTTAACCCCGTGTCTTGCTGTTCTGTTCGCGCCGACCCTTTCTCTAGCCAAGCTACTCGCTACCAGAGAAGGTTGTTTGCTGAACTTTAGTTGTGCTGTTTCCTAAAATATGTTGGCCATAAATAGTAACTAGGCTAAAGAATAAGGCCCCAGGCCAGGGAGATGGTGCAGTGGAATAAGCGCTTCCCTGGCAAGCACAAGGGCCTGAGTTCAATCCCTGGTTCTGCCAATAAATAAATAAATAAATAAATAAATAAATAAAATAAAACAAGACTAGCTTTTAAAAAAAAAAAAAAAGAATAAGGCCCCAAGGCCACATCTGTTTCCCAAACTTATCTTTTTTTTTTTGGTCTTTTTGAGACAGGGTCTCACTATGCAGTTCAGGCTGGCCTTAAGCTCACTTTGTAGCTCAGGCTGGTCTCGAACTCACAACAATCCTCCTGCCTCAGCCTCCCGAGTGCTGGGATTACAGGCCTGCGCCACCACGCCCGGCTCCCAAACTTATCTTAACATCTACCTGTGACAACTTTGATTAACACCAGGCTATGAGATCTGAGATCTAATTACTTTGTTTCTAGAATTGTAATCTGTTCCCAGACGTATCTATCTAACTTGTTACAACTCTGATTAATGCCAGGCTATGAGATCTAATTGTTTCAAAATTATAACTATATGTTAAAAATATAACCTGTTTCCTGTACATGGTCCCTGATTCCTGTGCAGCTTTTCCTTTGTACTCAAGCCACCTGACCACCCCCTTTTGTGACTTTCAGCTTTAAAAATCCCTACCTCTCCCTATTTCCGTGCACACCTAGCAATCTTGCTTGGGTCTACACCACTGGGTACCAGCTAAAATAAAGCGCTTGTCTTTTGGACTTGCCTTGTCATTTGAGTTTTGAGCTACAACACTTTTGGGAGGTACTAAGCCTATATTAATCATACAGAATCTAAAGTTTTCAAACTATTGAGATATGTGTGTGTGTGTGTGTGTGTGTGTGTGTGTTTCTAGAAGCTGAACCCGATACCTTCAGACTCAGCTACATCTGCAGCTGATTTTTTATTTTGGAACCAACTCTCACTAAATTAAACTTACATTCCTCCTGCCTCAGCCTCCCCAAGTGCTGAGATGACAGCGCTGTGCCTCACCTGGTTGCAGCTGTCTCCCTTCCCAAGAGCCGCTGAGCCAACCAGGAGGCCTGAGGGGTGGGCTAGCATTACATTCCACATCTACATTTTCAGTCCAATAAAACTGAATGCAAGGGCCACAGCAGAGGAGCAGTTCACCACTAGCTATATATTAGCTTAATTCTTTTGTCTTAAATACAAATCTTTTTAGAAAAATAGGGCATATTTCCATGGGGGATATTTTTAAAAGAGCAATAGAGCCAGGCTGGTGAGATAGCTCAGTAAATTAAGTACCTGCTTAGGCAAGTGCAGGGACCCAGGTTCGATCCCTGGTGCCACCTGCAGTGCTGGCCCCACCCCTGGGTGCACTGAGCTGGCCACCGAGACCGGGCACAGAGGCACATGCCTGTAATCCCAGGGCTGGGGAGGCTTGAAAACAGGAGGATCACTACGAGTTCGAGCTACCTAGTGAGTACATAGTGAGACCCTGCACAAAATACATTAAGGAAGAAAAAAAAAAAAGAACTATAGAGCCATAGCCTTATGAGTTCCTTCCTTTTGCTTTTTGTGGTGCTGCAGATCATACCCAGGGCTCTGTGATTCCAGACAAGGGCTTCATCTCACCTCCTAACCCTGAGCCCCCCCCCAACTAATTTATTTAAAAATATTTTTAGCTTGTTATTTTTTACAAAGCATTGCTTTAGCAAGTGCAGGATGGTTACAGGTAACTGGATCAGTTCCCACAGTGAACATGACAGGAAGCTATTCTCCCTCCTCTAGAGCTAAAGTTTGGTGACCCTGATAACTTGTCCATATCACCTAGGGAAGCATGGGGCGAGGACTCAGCAGGCGGCCTGCGACTGAACAGTCCCTGCATCTGTGGAAGCCCTGCTATGACAAAGGAACCGACTCCCCACTGGTTCTTTATATAATAAGCTATCTTTATTACCCCAGGTGTCCCAAACCATTGTAAAAGAACAGGTAAGACAAAGAACAAATCATTTTTGAAGTTTTCACATACCAACTGCCAGAGTGATAATTTTTAAAAGAACTTTTTATTTTGTTTGAGACAGGGTCACTCTATGTAATTCAGGCTGGCTTTGAACTATATAGCCTGAGCTGGCCTCCAAGTCATGATTCTCCTGCCTCAGCCTCCCAAGTGCTGGGATTACAGGTGTGTGTCACCACACCCAGCAGAAGAACTTTTAAAATCACCTGGTTTAAGAAAGTAAAACTCAGCATACTCTTAGCTCATGCTGACAGCAAACATGCCCATGACAGGGAGTCACCAATGCCCGTCCCTTAAATATTAGCTCATTGTACCATTATGAAGGCTTCAAAGGAAAATCCTCCCCTGATGAATTCTGAATTCCATACTTTTCAATCAGTTCTTTTGTTTTAGAAATATAGGCAATCATGGCATCTTCCTGCGTCAACCCTGGAGAGACACAAGGAGATTATTTCAGAGTGGTGCAGTGAGAGACTAAGGTTTGTTCCAATCTGATTTAAGAATTTAAAAACCTTTTTGCAGGTTCCATGCTTCCCACTTGGCCTTTCCTTTTAAATCTAGCATTGCTGGACACACTGCCAAGAGAAGGATGGAGAGATTTTCAAGTTTGCTTTTATCGGGCAAACCAAGTATAAATCAAGTTTATATGGTTCAAACCAAGTATACTATTGTCTTTTAAAATGCTGGTGCAGTTACCAATGTTGATGTCCCCTACGATGGCCTGTTTATAGAGCCCGTAGAGTTCTTTCAGTTCTCCGTCCTCTGGTCTTGATTTCAGCTTCCTCACCTCTACTGTGGCCTTATCGAAATCAGCCTAATGCAAAAACAAAAACAAGACACACAGAGCGTACGTGCTAATGTCGGGCAAGCCTGATACAGGTGTGGGTGTTTCCTCTCAGGGAAGGGGAACCAGACAGAGGGTTCAAACAGAAATAAATAACCGTTGGGGCTAGGGAAATAGCTCATATAGTTCAGCAGCTTAAGCAAATGCCTGACAAGCACTAGGTCCCAAGTTCAACCACTGGTACCACCAAAAAAAGATGTTGGGCAAGGTGGTACATGCCTCGATTCCTAGATCTCTGGGAGGCTGAGGCAGGAGGATCCTGAGTTCAGGGCCAGCCTGAGCTACATAATAATTTAATGAGGTCCTGTTTCAAACTGTAAATTTTAAAAGGGGGCTGAGGATGTAGCTCCACACAAAGATCTTGAATTCGATCCCTAGTACTGAAAAAGAAAAAGAAAAAAGAAAAAAGAAAAGATGGGAAGAGAAGGGAAGGCAGGGAAAGACAAGGAAATAAACCACTGATACTCTGGATCCTCCAGAATCACCCTGACCCACCTAAACTCGTAGGTCTCGTTTCCTGACATTCACCTGATATATGTGAAGAGCTATACTGAAAGTGCTAAATGTACCCATTCCTAAAGGGCACTGCCCTCAATGCAGTTGTGGGGATCACCTGGCAGGCACCGCCTCCCTGGGCTCTGCTCCCTCTGGGCAGAACCAGAGGAACAAACCCTGCCTCCCTCCCATGGCCTTCATCAGCAGGTCCTTCTGCTGTGTGCTAGCTAGTTTTTGAAGGAAATCGACATTGTTGATTTAGTTGAATTGTTGTATAGATTCATTTGAGTACCAACACTCACTTTCAAATGAGTTGAAAATTACAAGTCATTTCAACTGATTTTCAGAAGAGTTGTTTAGCTGGCTCAGAGTTGATGGGCAAAACCCAGTAGACAAAAATACTTGAGTAGGCAACAGCCCTATTCTGAGCTGATCTTGAACACCTGACCTCCCTGACAGACAGCTTTGCATCACTGTAACAAAGGCAAGAGGTAAATTAACTTAGAAAGCAAAAGGTTCAGCAGTGTAGGCGGTTCTTGTGGCAGCAGTCACAGCAGTAGTGTGGGAAGCAAGATATTGGGAGGGAGCAGGGCGGGGCCCCACAGTCTCTCAGAGACCCCAGCTTTAAGGTTGTTACCAACTCCAAAGGCCGCGACTGGCACTCACCTCCAAGGTTTTAGCAGTGGACCTTGAGAACATCCCAGATCAGCCCCCAGAAGTCCCCAACTTCCCCAAGTTAGGATTCAGCTCAAGGCCATTTCCTCAGTGAGGTTCGTGCTGGGGACAGGGCTAGCTCTGCCTCTGCCACAGCCTGGGTGTCCTAGATCCCTCAGCCCTCTCCCTGGCCAACCTCTCAGCTGACACTGTACAAAGGGCTTGGTAATTCTAAGATTTTCTTATTATTATTATGAGCTGCATTTTGTTTTGTTTTATTTTATTTATTTATTTTGTAGTGCCAAGGATTGAACTCAGGACCTTGCACTTGCCAGGCAAGCACTTATTCTACTGAGCTATCTCTCCGGCCCATGAGTTGCATTTTACCTTGTGATGCTTGTTTTAAATTGGGAATAAACAGGAATTATCAGTGGCCTGGAGAATCACAAAGGTAGCTTAGTGAGGCCTTCTGGATCCATCTGGCCGCTGCACTTCTTTCTCTAGTGCAGGAGCTTTTCATGAGCCAAAGGCTCAGGAGAGACAGAAAAGGGCCCCACTGTGACCTCAGAAGCTATGGCCCCAGCAGGGCTGCCCAGAGTTTCTAACCACATCAGAGATGGGACAGTAGCATAGTGCAGTGACTGTTCTGTGATTGGAGGCAGAGTCATTAAGCTCGTCAGCCTTTAAAACAGCTCCTAGAGGAGCCGAAGAATGGGGGGGGGGGCCGCAGGGGGTGGGGGGGAAGCACACTGCGTCTCTGTGCTGCGTCTCTGTGCTGCTGCACCGCAATGGGTAGGACACTAGCTCTATTTGATTCTCAGCTTCATCACTTAAGGTTACTCAGTGACCTTGAGCTCAACCCCTAACCTCTGTGTTTATCTCTCCACCTAGAATGTAAAACAACAATAACACTTACTCTCAAGGTGGCTAGAAGGATTTAAACAAGTCTACAGATGGAAAGCACTTAAAATAGTGCTTGGCATATGGTGAGCATTCAGTGAATGCTGGTGGCTCTTACTGTTCTGGTAAGGCACATGGGAAAGGAAACTAAGACTAGAAAAAACCTGAACATACCCTCAAGAAGTAGCGTACAGAAGCAGCAAAACAGTGTATGGGTTAAGAAGGTTACATAGAAATGAAGACAGGCTAGAAATAGGTAAACAGTACTTGCCTCTGATTATTGGTAATTCCCTGGCTTTAAATATCTCTATACTTTCCAGATTTTTCTAGAATGTACATGTTCTATTTCTAACAATGCTGCAGAGGTGGCAGGGCTGCCTCAGGTGAGGCAGTGTTATGATTTGTGTCTTGCTGCCCCCCTACAGCCTCATGCAGTTATGGGGTGGACTTCTGGAGTTTGTGATTAATTCACGATCCAGTGTTGGGATTACGGATGTGAGTGCTGCTGGGATTATGGGTGTGAGTGCTGCTGGGATTATGGGTGTGAGTGCTGCTGGGATTATGGGTGTGAGTGCTGTACCCAGCCTGGGGCGGATAGCCTGAATGCAGCATAAAGGAGACAGTCTTGCTCTCTGCTGCCACTGTTGCCGCTATTCCTCCCTTTTGCTCTTGCTGTTTTGCTGTTTTCCACCACCATGAACTGCTGCCCTCTGCCATGTGCCAGTCTGCCGTGGAGCCAGCTGAGTATGGGCTGAAACCTCCACAACTGTGAGCTCAATCTTTCCTTCCTTAATTTTGGGTGTTGGGTATATTAGCCCAACAATGAGAGAAGAGGAACTAAGCCAAGTGGGCAGGTGCCCTCCACCTATCTCTCAGCATCCCAGGGGACCCTGTCTGCTGGAAATGTTCCCACTATTCTCCAGTGACGCCACTCAATGCCTTGGTCCAGCTGAACCCTGGTAGTATTCTAAGGTTTCTGCAAAAACATGTGAGCTCCCTGCTTTCCAGGAAAGATTTCCTGAAAAAAATAATTCTCCACATTTTAGGGGTGACAAGCATGTCATTTCACAATGAGCTCTGATGAAAGCCTTGTACTCTGCACAGAGGTGCTCGGCCCTGACACTGTCCCTCCCCAGCAGGGCAGCCCTGGCCCCTCCTCCCTCCACCATCACCAGGCACAGATCCCATTCCTCGGCTGCACCCAGCACCTTCTCTGTCCAGCTTCCTTCCCAGGCACCCTGACTTGACACACTCCTGCTTCAGGATGCTTTCCGAAGGTCTGCTTCAGCATGAGGTCTTTCCCTCTCCAACCACAGAAAGAACACAGGCCTCACACGGGAGTGTATGGATTTGAATTCCAGCTGTGAGGCATACACTGCTGTGGAACTCTGGGCTGGGAATCAAGCTCCTCTGAGATAATGTTTTCATGTGTTCATGCTGATGCCATGCCACACCTGGAAAAGTCCGCACACCTGCTATCATGGGCACAAACACAGGTGTACTAAAGATGCTGATGTAGAAAATCACCTCAAGGCTCTATGCAGATGGTGTGCACATAAGATATCATATTTAGACATGGGTCCCATGCCTAGGATATTTATTATGCACATGCAAATATCTATTCCCTATCCAAAAATATCTTAAATCTGAAACACTGGTTCTATATATTTTAGACAAGGAACATTCAACCTGTATCTGTCTTCAACAGAAAAATGTTGGGATTAGATACAATTTAAGAATGCACTTTAAAAAAAAAATTAGTTTAGTTCTCTCAGTGTAGGTACCATACCAATGACACACCACAAATCAATGATGGCCAGGCCAGTGCTAGGCAGACAGGGACCCCCAGGGCAGTCCCCAGTAGGTGGGGACCTGTGAGACATGCTGAAAGTGGGAGCAGCCACTGTGAGAGAACTGAGGAGGGAGTGGCTCCATGGAGGGCAGGGGTAGGAAGGAGCCTCTTTCCAGGATAGAGAGGGTGCCTGGCTGGGCCTTGGGGGAAGTGCTGCTCCAGGCAGCCGGCGGCGGCAGCCAGAATCACACTGCGGACTTCCCAGGCTCCACAAAAGAGGGCAGCCGTAAGCATTCCCTGGCCAGCTCTGGCCAGCTCCACAGACTGCTGGTGGGTGGTGTGAGTCTGGGCTGAGCCCAGTGGGTATCTCTGCTGGGTGGATTAGCAAGTGGTTGGATATCAGGAGGATCAGAAAGTTAGCACTGGTGAGACACAGCTTTGAACAAGCTGTGTCTCATTAATAGAAGCATTTGGGGAAGAAGGGATGTCTGGGAAGCTTCCTGCGCTGCTGGGGAGCGGGACACACTGCTTTGGTGAGGAACTTCATTTCTGACCAGAAGATTCTGGAGGCTGAGCGCTCAGCATGAGACAAATGTTGGTGCACCTGGTCTCCCTCCCAGCAACTGCAAAACAATCTGCAGTAAGCCCCAAGGGCCTCTCTTAGGGCCTTGGCTTGTGTGCTTTCCCCATGAGGTCCCCGGCCCTGCCCTCATTAGCAGTGACAGCCTCCCCGGGGAGCATATTGCCTTCCCCATGGCTACCAGCACCCCTGGGGATGTCCTTCCCAATTTCACTCCACCAGAGACAGCTCTCAACAGGACTCACACTCCATCCAGCTTCCCTTTCTGTAGCCAAAGAACATGCTTAGCCCCAGTACAATTTAGCAAAGTCTTTTTGAGCTGTTCTTTACCCACTGAGGAACTGAATTAAGGTAAAAAATGTTTACAGTTGAACTACTGCACGGATTTTAACTACTAAAGCAAGTAGGGAATGGGGCAGGGCGACTTAGTTATTTGCCAGAAAATTCAAAATGCAAAAAGTGCATTGCCTTAAAACTTCAGGTAATATTATGCTGGATGCTATTTTTGAAAACACTGTAAGCTTTCTACCCTCATGATTCCTTTTTTCTTTAACTGTGTTTTAGAGGCTGTCCTACTGCAGTCTTTGATATTAATACCTCTCATCCTACTGCTCTCTTGTGATGTTCCTCAATCTTTAAATCCTTACTGAAAATATTTTTAAAGCAAAACCGAAACAAACTTAACAACTAGAGAAGGCAACAACAGTAGCAACAGCAGGAAAACCAAACAAAAGACTAAACTGAAAAGGAACTGTTCAGATTTTTAGCTTTGTAGACAATCTTGATTATTTTAGGCAAAGTTTGGTAGGAATTATATAAAAACACGAGAAAAAAGATATTTCAGTGGCTCGACAGCCTTATCCTTGATGGACCTGTGCCAGGCATTGCTTTAAACGCTCTCCATCTGGCTAGAATAACAGTGTCTCTCTGTGTTAGATGAGAAGGCCAAAGTGATGAGAGTTCAAATAACTGGGTCACAGGCAAAGGGAGGGCAAGGCTTGGGTGAGGGTCCTAGAGCTGAGTGGAAGCGCCTGCTTCCTAAAAGAAGTTACCCACGCTCATTCCATAAAATGTAAAGCCTTCACAAACTACATCTTCAGGACAATCCTTAATAAGAAGATGCTCCTAGGACGCTGTTAAGTAGGAACAAAACTGCAAACATGTAAGCCGGCAGCGGTGTCTGCACGCACATACATCTAAGATGCATGCACACACACGTGCCCCGATGATCACACGCACAGGCCCAGGCACAAGGACGCAGAGGCTGCGCTGAATGTATGACGCTTTTTTTTTTCTTTTTTTTGTGGAGGAACCAGGGATTGAACTCAGGCCCTTGTGCTTGCCAGGGAAGTGCTTATTCCATTGAGCCATCTCCTCGGCCCCCTCCTGATGCTTTTTATTTATATTTATTCTCTTTCCCCAAGTTTTTCTTTTTTTTAAGGAAAAAAACTTTATGGGATAGAAAAGCTTCTGTCGGAGAGGGACCAAAGGGGGTCCCGAGCGGGTTGTCCAGGGAAGCTGCCTCTTTTAGGGACTTTTATAGGGCAAAACCATGCGGGTCTAAGGTAGAGAAGGGGTCTCGCTTAGGTGGAGGTGGGGTGGGGTGGGACAAAACTATGGTCAGCCAATGGGATTACAAGCACCATTGTTCAGGTAAAGTTGGGGATCCTTGCGCCCAAGGCCCAGGACCAAATGGGGAAGCCAGTCATGTAGTAAGCAGGCATGAATAAGGGACAGGGTCTCGTCCTGTTGGGGGTTGGGCTAGTCTTTTTAGGTGATCACTACCTATTTAGACTATCAAGCCCTACCTGACTGCCTAAAATTTTTTTGTCTAACTCCGCTGCCTACAACATTCCCTCCCTCTGAAGAAGTAACCTATTTCCGACAATTCATGTGCCCCAATAATAATAAAAATGCCACTTTTTAAAAAACTATACAAAGTGGCCATAAGATAAAAAAGGGATTAAACTCCACATTTGAGATATCGGACTTGTCTTTTTCATAGTCATCCTGTTGTGATTATTTGACCCATACATACTTGTTTCCTTGCCTTTGTCTTCTCCAGATTCAAAGCTGTAATGACAATACCCTGTCATCTATTGAGAGCCTTTAGATAGAACCTCTGAAGAATATGTCTAACTGCCGGTTCACAACTACCCGTTTAAGCATGAAGAAGCCAGAGCGGTCATCGCCCAAATCCCTCAGGGCAGTTCGGGTTACTTCCCCAAGTTTTTCACTTCGAACATTTCGAAGGCCCTCTGAGATTCAGGAATCCGCGGCACTAGGGCGTGAGCCCGCCTCGGGCCTGAGGGCTGCGCGGGGGCGGCCCCACCAGCGCGTACCTGGCGCCCCTCTGCAGCGCGTCCCCGCCCCGTTACCTGCAGCGACATGGCCGAGGCGACGACACCTGCGATCCTGCAGCTCTGGCAGCCACCGCCCCTCGGGGCCTCTCTTTAAAGGGCCGCGATCCTCCGCCGGCCGCTCCCATTGGCTACGCTCCGGACCCGGCGGCTCTCATTGGCCGAGCTCGAGCTGGGGAGGTCTTGGACGGAGGTGGGGGAAACAGAAAGGGGCCGGTGAGCGCTGAGGTCCTGAGCTCCGGGTCCTCTTGCTCCCTGATAGCTCCACCCGCTGGTGTTCAAGTAAGAGGGACGGTGACACTCAGCTGTCGGAACCTGAGCGGTAGATAGTGCGGGGCCTTGTTACAAAATCTTGGTTAAATACAGATAAATTGCGTAGATGCGTATCTATGTAAAATTAGAAGAACAAAAAGCTCATCTATGAACCTAATGTGTGAGCCAGTTTAATAAAACTCTATCCCTAGCTTTGCGACCCTTTTGTGGTTCTTTGTTTTTTGTTGTTGTTGTTCTGTTTTCTGAGACAAAAAGAGACAAGCTCTTGCTATATAGTCCGAGTTGGCCTCAAGCTGGAGACCCTCCTGCCTCAACATTCAGTTTTGATGGATGCCTTCTCCATCTCCTGATTCCCTTTCATCTTGTCTTCTAATTCCTTCTTTCAAGTATTTGTTGAGGGCCTACTGTGAGCAGGGCACTATTCATTCACTGCATCCAGTGTAAGAAGTGCGCCTTAGGGAGGCCGGCCAGACAGCTCAGCAGACTAAAGCGCCTGCTTAGGCAGATATAGTGGCTGGGGTTCGATCCCCCGCATGCCGTTCCGTGCCGTGCCGTGCCGTGCTGAGATGGCAACAGAGACTGGGCGTGGTGGCGTGCTCTTGTAATTTCAGTGCGTGGGAAGCTAAAAAACAGGAGGATCACTGTGAGTCCGATCCGTGTAGTGAGACCCTAGAGACTCTGTACTAAAATACATGAAAAAAAAAAAAAAAGAAAAAAGAAAAAGTGCAGCTTGACAACCTCCAGTTTTCTTCCTCCTCCTCCTCCTCATCTGGTCATCATCATCTTCTTCGTTCTCTTCTTTATTTTCTTTTTTATCTTTGTTCCTCTCCTCCTCTTTCTTCTTGCGCTGAGGATTGAATCCAGCAATCAATGAATTATATCCCCACTCCTTTTTATTTTTGTTTTTGAGACAAGGGCTCCCCAGATTGCCCAGGCTGGCCTTGAACTTGTGGGCTTCCTGCCTTAGCCTTTCAGTATCCAGGACTGTAGGCTTTGTGTAACTACATGGGGCTTCTTCACTATCACTGTCCCCACAGTCCCTGCTGGAGGTGTTAGTGTCGTTCCTTGATTTCTGCTTTTCAGTTCACTCAGGTCCCCTTTGGCAAACCTGAAACAGGATGTGTGTATGCAGTTGAACTTGCAGAAGCTCAGCCATGTCTGGAGCAGAGAGCGAGGCTGATTTTACAGCACAGGCAGCCTCTGTCTGTCATGTGCACTCTGTAGAATTTCCTTTGGACACACTTGGGAGCAATGCCTGATATGTAGAAGATCCTCAGCAAATAATATTGCACTAACAAAGTCGAATGCTTTTACCTGAATTATACTTACACAGACGTATGTATGGATTTCTATCTTTAAAGACTTCTCAACCAATTCTGCTTAAAATGCTCCCAAAGAGTTTGGCCCATTAAAAACAAAAAACAAGGGGCTGGTGAAACAGCTCAGGGGACTAAAGTGCCTGCTGAGGCAAGCCTAGGCAAGCGCAGGGACTGCAGTTCAATTAGCCAGGCCCATCCCTGTTCATCAGCCAGCCCCACCCCCAGAGTCCACTGAGCAGGCCAGAGTCTGCACGTGAGGGGTCTACACCTATAATCCCAGCACTGGGGAGGCTGAAAGCAGGAGGATCACTATGAGTCTGAGCTGTGTGGTAAGACCCTGAAACAACCAAATACATTAATAAAACCAACAACAACTATATGATAGCACATCTCTATGGTCTCAGCTATATGGGACAGAAGCATTTCTGCAACCTGGGAATTTGAGGCCAGTCTGTGCAACACAGAAAATTTCATCTCAAATTATTTTTTGAAAATTTAGGGTTGGCCAAATAGTTCAGTGGATTAAAGTGCCTGCAAGCAGGCACAGGGGCCCAAGGTTCAATCTCTGAGCCAGCCATGCTGGCTCTGGCCACAGGGCAAGCTGAGAGGGCAACTGAGACCATGCATGGTGGCGCAAGCCTGTAATTCCAGCTCTTGGGAGGCTGTAAACAGGCGGATCACTATGAGTCTGATCTAGTAGTGAGACCCTGAACACCTTGTAGACCCTTCCCTAAAATACCAAAAAAAAGAAAAAGAAAATTTAGAGACTGTTGACAGGAGGCCTCTTCCCAAGGGGGGGGGGGAACAAACCTGTGGATTTAAGATTGCTCTTTTAACAATTCTATTAGAATATTCGAGACTAACCTTATGATAACCTGTTTTAAAATAGTCTTTCAAATTTGTCTTTCAGCAAGGCCCAACTGGCGACTGACTTGAGTTTTGAATACTCTCCAGTATCTCCTGGGTCAAAGATTCTGTGGGCTCACAGCGCATCTCATGCATAACTATAGTGTTGGTCAAGACTAGTGGCTTTCACCTCCTGACCCCTCCAGCTAGGCATGCACAGCAGGCTGCTGTGTGAAGACTGTATAACTGTACACTGAAGTTCAGAGCTGAATCCTTAGCGAGGAGCGACTCCCCACTCACGACATCTATTACCTGACCTCTAGAATTAGGGATATTGGCTCATGAGATTAAGGGTGTTGGGAGCTGACCACACACTGGGCTTGGTTTTGCTTTGGTTTGGGTCCAACCCAGTTAGGTTCTTTCTCCTTATTGCCCTTCGCTAGGGAAGCATAGCATTGCCATTGTGCTACTGCCCAGAAGTTGCCTGGCCGGAACACCTCTTGTTCCCATCATCTTTATGCACACAGGTGTTCCCCGTGCTGTTCATACTCCCAATCAGCAGAGCTTCCAAAAGCACAGATTTACCCCTCATCATTGAAGTCTATTCTTGGCAACTGGTTGAAAACACTAATTTTGTTCACATGAAAATTGTTAATATATATATAACAAAGCAGAGCACATGGAAGGAATGGAGAGAAGAATCTCCCAACTTTCCTGCTGTAACTTTTATTTATTTTAATAAAGGATTGCAGCTAATCACACAGTTTATCATCTGGAATCTTAAACTGCTTTACATTATGGTGCAATGGCAAGCAGAAACACTGAAATGACACCCAGGATTTGGAGACAGATTTGTGTTGACTGGTACTGATTGGGATGGTTTTACAAATATCAGGCCCTAAAGGTTCAGGGAGGGAAGTTTTTAAGGGACTGCAAGCAAAAAGCAGAGTCTTTGACTGTCTTTTATTGGTTTTTATAATATGCATTATAGTGAGGAGCTGTGCATTACAGTGATCTGTTATTTCTAGGAAACAGTAGTAACAGGAATTGTTACAGGAACTAGTACCTGAGTAACTAACAAACTGGCTGGGGGGCATTTCCTGCAACAATGGTAAGCATACAAATCTAGTAATAGTCCAGCTATAGAATATAAAAAGGAAGTTTTTTTATAAGATTTGTAAGCTATTCAAAGTTCATACAAGTTATTCAATGGCCTGATACTTCACAGTAAAGTACCTAATAGCTGTCATTTAAAAGTAAAACTGATCAGGCTGGAGAGATGGCTCAGTGGAATAAGTGTTTCCCCGGCAAACACAAGAGCCTGAGTTCAATCCCTGCTTCCACAAAAAAAAAAAAAAAAAAAAAGTACTACTGATCATTTGGAATACAATGGTAAAGTGACCCATGGAAGACTACGACAAGCCGGGCGTAACAAACATGTAAAAATTATGTGGAATGAAAATCAGAACATAAAATTTTAGGATTTTTAACTTACACACGTGTGAAACAAATTAGGAGAGAACTGAAAACAAACACGTTTAGAGGTGATCTGATAATGAGCGACTTTTTCAAACTTTTTTGTTGTAATGTTTGTGCAACATGAATGGGAGAGTAATTACCTTTGAAAAGTATTTGTTCATTTTAGCACAATTTTTGTGGAAATTATATTGCTAGTCTGAAAATGCAAGTACTGAAATCATAGAGTCTATTTAAATTTATTAGCTTGATTTAGCCAGGATTGTCACTGGACTCATTGCAATTTGCTAAGCATTTACTATTGTGCCAGGCACTTGCTAAGCATCTTAAAGGGATCATCTTTTCTAATCCTCAAAATAGAAACTATTTTTATCCCTTACGCTGGCCCTCGATGCAGCTGGGATCTCAACCTGGGCAGCCCGGCTCAAGCCACAAGGAATGACAATCTCTAGAGAAAATGGAAGTTCACAGGTCATTCTATAAATCTTGGATTTTAGGTGGGGAAACTTGCACAAGTTCCTTTCGCAGTACACTAGTATTACAATTAGACCCACGCGCCTCTTTCTCATTAGAATGGCATGTTTAGGGTTCATCTTGAACTAATGATTCACTTTATAAAACAAAAGCCTGTTGATAAACTGCTTTTTTTCGTTTGTGATAAAAATCATATTTACTTCGCCCTGTGTAACCTGCAACAATTACTGACTTAGGTACACGGTAGGTGATGAAAACTGAAAATACAGAAACTAAGCGGCTGGGATTTAAGCTCAGTGGAGCAGCTTCTGCCGGGCAAGCATGAGGTCCTAAGTTAGATTTCTCGGTACCCCTCCCTCTGATAAAATAAAATACAGAATCTAGACCCCAAAATGATTAGTGCAGATTGAAAAAAAAAGAGAACACGGAGAAAAAGGAAGATGCCCAAATTGGACCGAGG